>JAVSBS010020565.1:22016-37130 GCA_033124195.1 Coracias cyanogaster | reverse complement strand
TGCTAGAGAAGATCTTTTAAAACCAAACTGATGAATTTGTAGTTAGTAGTGACTTGCTTTGACATCTCTCACAGCTGCAGGTTTTTTTAAAAATGCTGAAAATTTGCCTTTATTATAATGTAAATTGTTATTTTTTGTTCTATATGTGGTTTTCTATAGTTTTTTGATTTTTTTTCAGCTTAAGATAAAGACAGAAGTCTTGTGTAATATGGGTATAATTTTTAATTGTTTGCATTATTTTCAAAGTTCAAATTATCACTTTGAGATTACTATAAATACACTTAAAATTATCTATTTTAAATTAAGAAAATATTAGAGATATTTTCATGGGTTCAATGACCTTTCATTTTATAAGCAATGGGCATGGTACAGAGTGGCTGTCATGTAAGGTACTTGAAGATTCTTAGTTTAATTCTATTTTTGCAATAACCTTGACTTTTTTTCTGACTTCTTTGAGTTGTGCATGTAATGAGTCCAGTAAATGCTGAAAATGGGGAAGAGTAAAGTATTTATCTAAAATAAAAGCTATTGGGGAGGGGAAACAATGAATGTATCCATCTGTACATGATTTACATGCTGTGGATGCCTTGTAAACATTTTCCTATTTGTTTAAACTGTGTTTCAGCGAGGATGTAGTTGCCCTTGTGTGTAGTTTTAAGCTAATGACAGTCATCAACTGGTTTTGTGTGAAATGGAATTCATGGTATTTTTCTGTAACTTTATCCCCATGGTGAGTCTGTAAAAACCAAACGCTCTTTCATACTGGTGCCGAAGGCCAGCTTTCCCAATCACTTTGATTCACTGTGTATCTAATTTTTTTTTTTTTTTTTGTCTAGAGAGGATTATTGCCACAGTATATTTTATTTATTCATTAGATTTTAGCCTTGTAAGTTAAAGTGTTCTAAATGATGATGTTAACAGGTATTTGTCCCTTTACTGTTTTTTTGGGGGTTGTTAAAAGATAGGGAGTGAAGAATGCAAAATGGTTTATTGTTCAGACTGTCCGCTCTGGTCCAACCCTGTACTGATAGTACCTTCCCAGTATGATATTGTGATGTTTCATACAATACAGTGAACATAACCAACTTGTTATCTTCAATAAAGGATTGCTAAAACAGTGTGATATGCTTTATATTTTCTTGAGAAGGATTTGATCAAGATGATGTAGTTGTTTTATATAACAAGATAACCAAGTAGGATTGATGGATGAAGTGTCTCCTAGTGGTGGATTTGTGTGTGTTCTATAGCAAGTGTGGCTCTGTCACAATGAGCCACAAGTCTCAAAGTGGGCTTCTCTGTCTTTGGGAGACAAAGGAGTACAAACAACATTTAGCGCTCCTAGAGCAAATCCATCTTCGTGAATGAGTCTTATTCCAGCTACGGGAGAGCCTTCATTTAAAGCCTAAAAATTCTGATTGAACTTGACTTTTTAGTAAACTTGTTTCTTGGAATTTCATAAAGATCTGGCGTTAGATCTATAAAGTCTTACTTCTGCACAGTGTTTTGGATATAAATTTAATGCACTTATTTTAAAACTTTTACTGGTTTGATTTTTGGTTTTGGGGCACTTTTTTGTTATTAATGAAGTTGTTTAGCTGAGTGGGAAAGGACAGTGAAATCCTCTAGATTATTAACATCTGCATGATAATAAACTGTTACTGTGGAATGGGTGTATTTATGAATAATGTATAGATATTTGAGTCTATAAGCTCTATAAGTTTTTGAACTTTTTTGTTGGATCTGCTTGTACAGCATAACCCCTGTATGCTTGCCTCATGAACTGGAATTTTAATATCTTTTTCCCACTTGTAAGGGTTTTTATACTCCATAGACTCCAGTCCTATAAACACTTATGTCCGTAGGTTTTTTTCATGTAATGTGGATAGTGTCCCTGAAATAAAAGGATTAATGTTTGTATTGTATGTAAGTGAAGCACATAGGTTTTTCAAAGAGAAGGGGCATAGCTTGCACCGCTACAACAAAATGTAAATCAAGACTTCTTTTTTTCCTCTAAATTAGCACTACTCTGTTTGTGTATCCACTGGATTCTGAATTCTAGTCATGTTTTTAGTTTAATCAAAATACTGTTCAGATTTCAGCAGCCTGGATTAAAAAAAAACACCCTGTGCTTGTGGACTTTGTATTCTCTATTGTGAGAAATCTGAATATTTGATAAAATTTGTTCATGTATGTGCCATAACTTTTGTTTAAAAATTATGTTCTCTTAATTATATTGCCACCCAATAACATAAAGATACTTCTGTAGAACGCTGAGAATGGGGATTGTCTCTTCCATCTCGGGTCTTTCTGATGTCAGATTCAGCTTGGTTCTTTTCTTCTCTTCATTTGTATGACTTCTTCTGTAACAGAGACAAAGTAGTCCTTGTCAGTTCTCAAATATATTCTCTGATAATCTTGAGCAAAATAAAGATTTCTTTTAACTGATCCTTATTAACATGTTAAGTGGAATAGGGAATAAAGAAATGGATGCAAGTATAAGTGGTGTCATTGTGACCTTCTCAAAAGGCCCATGTGAGAGGTTAACTATAATGAAAGTCTCTTAATAGACCGGGCCTTCATGTGCTTATTTGAGCCTGCATGCAAACTCTTTGGCTAAAATATCCATGCTTTGCATGACTCTTATATGCTGATGTTGCTTTTTACGTGAAGGAGTAAAAAAACCCCAAACTGTACACTAGGTATAGGCAAGATGTCAATTCTTACATCACAGGCCAGCTGCTAGCGGCTGGGTAGCTTCTTGGTACCATATGTGAAGTCATCCACTTAATCTGTGAGCTTTCTTACACTGTCATACACAGGCATAATCACTGGCTTAAATCTTAAACAAAAAGTAAAACTAGCCCCAGAAAACCAGTCTGTCTTCTTTGGCGCTTTGAAGGTTCATAGTGGAAATCAAAATGAACAGGGACTTGAGATTAGTTACAGCATTGAACCAAGTAGGCAACTTAGTGGACAGTTTTTACTTCTGGAAGATGAAGCAAAAAGCAGTGCTGCCTGACAGGAGGTAGTGGGTCTATTCTGGCAAAAAAGCCACTGTGCCAGGCAGTTGCCAACTATTTGGGGGTTTGTTGGGCTAAAAAGCAAATCTTCGATTTTAAAGATTTAGTGAAGACATGTTACTTTCATATCTTTATAGTTGGTTTTTAGCTCTAAAATAAAAAGGCAAAGGGAGGTAGCTCCACTGGTGCAGGTGAAACACCGAACGGTATGCTCCTAGAGATGAAGGCAGTTTGACAGAACTACAAGAAAGTACCCAAATCACTGAACTTTTGCAGTGTAATCCAGGTAGGTATGCAGTTGAAACTCTTCCTGGGGTCTCATGCAGCGTTGTGACCCCTTTCTCTCTGTGCCAGTCTGATCTTGTCCTGCTCAGTTTTAGACTGTTGTCGTACAGATCTGACTTTGCCGTGCTTTGCTTGGACTGCCTTGTATTCCTATCTAGCTGCTGCTCTGCGGATCAAAAGACAAGTAGATTTTGCATTTTAGCATGACAATGCCTCCTCTTTGTGTTTAGCTCACCGCTTGAGGTCATCTCTCATTTCTATCATCCGTGGTGTTACCTGCTTAATCAGTGCTGCTGTGCTTTGCTCTTCTTACATCTGAAAGGTCACATTTCCCCAAATATCGTATTTTTCCTTCTTCAAAAACCTTCTTAAAACTTTCCTTTGCTGTGATGCCTCATTTTTAAAGACTGATTTGGATTATTGAGTACTTCCTTCTCCATTGAGTGCTCCTGCTTCTGTCCTTGGCTGTTCTTATTTGTCTGTGTGCAGCTTGAGTAGGAATGTCCCACAGAAAAAGCATTGCTGTACTGTTACTGTGGTAAGCAACTGTGAATTAATATCAGCTAATGATTGCATCAGCACCTGCTTTTGAAACTTGGCAAGGACTGATAAGGATTCAAGTCACAAGGACGGGCTTCTGTAGGAAAAAACAGACGTTCTCCATCAGTTTGGTAATCTTTCTGTGAAAGCAGTTGCCCTACCTAATAAAGGAAGAAAAACCCAGTAGTAGGAAGATGCATTCGGAAGACTTTTGGCAACTAACTGACACAGTGCTTTTGGAAATAATTTCTCCTGTTGTGTCAAGTCTGTTCTAGAAATGACTGTTACCCTGCTTTCCTTGCTTTCTCAGACTTCTGGAATTTAAGGTGAGTTGTGGGATGGTTGAGGCTATATCATAGTAGTGTGTGGTATTCTAAGGACCCTACCTGTGACCTTTAAAAAGTTGGCAATAATTCAATTCATGATTCTCCTCATGACGATCTTGGAAGTTCATCTGATCTGTAAATAACTACTGATTTTTCTGGCCTTTTTCAGGCAGATTCTGATTTATGTTACGGGAATAGCTATGGGATCTTTTCACACAAGCATTTTGCAGAGAACTTCTATGCAAAGCTATGTCAGAAATGGGATCTGCTTTAATCGCTTTGAAAGAGCTGCAAAGCTCAAGTGAAAGAAATTGGACAGAAATTCGTAGAATGAAAATTGTCTTGTGAGATACAACACAACTTTCAAAACTTAGTGTCCAGAACTTAGAAATGGTATCCAAAGATGTTTGGCTATGTTATATCCCTTGCAAGAGCATTAATTTCTGACTGAAAAAATCTGCATTTTCTTTTTAAAAAATGTGCTAAAAGAGAAACTGTGGTGAAAACACACCTCTCTACACTGATGTATTTTAGCTACCTTTTGGGAGAGGGTGAACATGTAGTTTAGTTAATATTTAGAAGTTAGCTGGAAACGTTGAAGTAAATGCCTACATGTTAATTAATGATTGCATTAATGAAAATTTATTTCCTACTGTGTTTTTGTAAGGAAACGTCTTAACTCCATCCTCATCAAATTCATTCTCTATATATTTTTTTTGTTTTGGCAGGTTACTGGCATGTGAAAAGGTGGATCTCTGCTTAATCATGAGCAAATAGTCTACAGTAGTTCATTTGCTCTTCTTACGAGAAACTGGAGAATGTGCTCTGACTTTTTTTGGATCTTTTACCCAGTGGTCATCTTCAGTTCATAAACACATCTAAATTTAATGGTGCAATAAGGACTTTGGCGTGGTTATGTAAAGCAGATGTGTTTTTTCTAGTGTGTTTAAAATAATAACATTTCAGTTTTGGGAGCAGAGAATGTGAAATCAAACCAGAATCCTTTTTCCAGCTCTCCTAAAGCTGCATGTACTTTGGAAGGATGCAGTTGTAGGAAGTATTTTGCTAATGCAGACCATGTCTGAGGTGATTACAAGTGTGATGCTTTACAACTTCTCGGTCTCTGCTTCTAGTCATGGACAACTTTTTTCATTGTACTAGGTGAGATTTTATAGTGGTGAAACGTATTTCACATTAATCACTTCATTCCTACTTGCCCTTACTTTAAAACCATTTAACAAATTCCATACTGTTGCTTCAGAGATTGCAATTATTGCACTTAACTTCCCACTCAATTTATTAGAGGGGAAAAAATGCAGAGATCCAAGTGTGCGAGTAATTGCAGCAACTTTTACATTCAGTTACTTTATTTAAAGCGCTGCTTCTGTGAACTGAATGAAAAAGCAAAAGTTTTATCTTGTAGATAGAACTTCCAATATGGTCTTAGTATCCCCTGTGCTTTGAACTGCATTAAATAGAAGCTTTTGGATGAAATTAAGGAGGGGGGGGAGAAGTAAAAAAATGGGTATTGTGTTATCACTGACTTAAAGATGTACTCCTGTCTTTCTGTTCAGCCTTCAGTACTCGTTACTTGGAAGATCCGTCTTTGGAATGCAAGCTGGTTTTGTTCTGAGTGGATCAGAGTCCCACTGTATTTGGTACTACAGACTCCTAGAAAGCACAGCAGAGCTAAGCCCGTGAGATAGATCTACGAGAGGGAGCCTCATACAGTGAGGGACAGACACTTGCTTTAATTATCCTTGGGGTGGGCAGAATGGACATGTGGTAGTTGTTACTCCACCATTGGAGTGACGGGGATGGGAGACAGGATGTAAATGCATTAGGTGAGTATTTGCTGAATGTGGTATTACGTTTTTCTCTGGGTCACTGGTATAAACAAGCTAGGTACCTGGAACTTATTTTATATAGATACATAACATGAGGGATGGCACCTGAAGCGCCCAGGCAGTTCAGTGAATTCCTACGTTCAAAACAGAAAGGCTGGTATTCACTGCAGGCGATGCTTTCATCACCCTTCACCAAGCAATGCTTTCACCTTGGTGACTGGATCTTTCAATGCCAGGCAATTCTGAAACAAAAGTTGTTTTAAATGGTGTTTAGAGGCTAGTACTTGGAATTAGTGTTTTAGCTTCTAACCAGTGGAAAGTAAGGATTGTGTCCAGTTGCAGTCTTTGCATGTTCAGGTGAATATGAAATACAAGTTCTGCTACCTGTATCCACACTGAATGGTACATGTAGCTTTGGAAATGGCTTCTTGTGAAATGTTTCCTTGATGCAGAGGTCTAGTTTGTGCTGGCCAGAGAGCACCTTCCTTGAATTATACTCCATTCAGACCTTGCATGTGCTAGCTCTTGCCGTGCAGCCTGCTAGGTCAGGACACCTAAATTGAAGGATTGGGTTTTTTGTTGGTTCAGTGGGGCTTTTTTTGGTTGTTGGGGTTTTTTTGCTTTACATTTTTTTGCTTGACAAAAATTTGTACTTCTAATTATTTCATTTCACTCCCAGTGTTCACATTGGTTTGGTTTTGGTTGTGATGGTGGTGTTTTGGTTGGGTTTTTTTTTCCACACCCTCTCTCACCTTCCTGTTGCTGGGTGGTTACCATCTGATGTGGAATCAGATTGTAAAAGCCTTGGGATGTAGTTCAGTACCACAGAGTGAAGCTTTCTGTACAAAGACTGGAGATATCTGAACTGAGCTCTTCCAGCAGGAAACTATTTCAGGGGAGCACAACCTGAGTAGGTTTGATCATGAAATGTCTGCCACCAATTTGATACATGTGAAAAGGCAAATGAGTTGTAGGAAGGCTTATCTGGATGCCCTGGTAGAGACGGGGGGGAGTGAACTCGTTATTCTAAGCTCTGGTGAGGTTGAGCAGAGTGCTACATACAACTGTGTGGTACTACATGTGTGATTTTTGCAGGTGGGGAAACTGAGGCACTGTGAAAAGCAGCACAGCTTGTACAGTATGGTGGTAGTTGTGGTCACGCAGAGTCAGGAGCACATCACAGGATTCCTTGCTTGACGGCTCCTCCCTGAAAATCCCGTCATCCTTCCACATGAGGAAGTGCTTTGTGCTCAACAGACCAACGCTTGCTCCTCAGTTACTGTTCAGTGAATGTCAGTTGTCGTCAGAAGTTCTAGCAAGGATAGATGTAGCTTGCTGTGGGGTGCTGTGCTGTGTTTTGGTAACCCAAAGGGTGGATGTGGTGGCGATGCGGTGCCAGGCCATTTTATTTTTGAGCTTCTACTTGGCTTCTGTGCTGTCTGTGTTATGAATTTCCCATTTCAGAGATCTTTCAGTAACACCAAGTCACTGTTGAGTTTATTGCCATCAAAACGTTAGCAGCAGTCTTCCAGGGTTTAATACTACGCTCAACATCCCCAGCTCTCACAAGGGTAGAATTGAGGTCTGGCTCTCTCACGGGCGAAGGTTTTAAGGATTAGGCTGTAACAGAAAATTCTTTGAAAGTTGTCGTCCTCTAGAACAGAAATGTGATGGACAAATGGTGTAAGGGTAACCCTGTAGATGGCGAAGCATGCTGTTCTGTGAGTGAGCTTCCTCCTGGAGAGGCAACAAACCCAGAGTTTCCTTTAAAGTAAGATTTTTCTATGGATGCATGACAGTTCTAGTGTTTGTCCCTCTGTAGGGGAGGGCATCCAGAAGGCGTCAACTCTGCATGCTGCTGTTCTTGCAGCTATGATAACTGCAAGAATTAGAGGATAATTTTTTTCATTAGAAATAGTGGGAGAAGCCAGCCATGCTGATCACCCGTGAGGGGCAGGGGCCAGGTGCCTCCTTCCCCTGAAACGTCACGTGAGCCAAGCAGTAGCTAATTACAGCTTTTATAATGCCATTAACCTTTAATCGCATGGTCCATTAGTGGACTAAGAGCATTTAAAAAACAAAACAAAGCAAAAAAAGCCCACCAAACCATGTCACAGCTTCCTACACAGTTACATTTTGCCACCCCCCAGGGCTGCAGGCTCCTGGCTGAAGGCAGAAACCTCACACGCTCAGGGATGCCCAGGGTAAAAGATACTGCATCGGAAGCTTGCTCCTCAAGAGCATCTCTTTCTTGTCGGCTGCCCTCTGTGTCAAGGGAGGACTTTATTAGTGCTGAATGAAACGTGGCTTTAAAGGTCAGATTGTCCATCAGTCTTGTGGGAGCTGCGGGGGGAAAACCGACAACCGTAGTGTTTGCCTCTTTACACGGGTACAAAGCTGGCCCTGATTCTGTAAATCATGAGGTTCTATTTAGAGGTAAAGTGCATTCTGTCAGACCAGTTCCAGTGCTAACAAACCATATAATGAAAAAGCATTAAGCAAGAGAACTTTTTAACAATAAACGTCTTCCTACACTTAGCACATTCGGGTGCTTAATCACCTCTCCGTATAATTTTCGGTGTAATATGTATGGTATCGAGCAACTGGCAAGCTGCTTGGCATTTGTATAGCATCAAACAGCAGACTACTTAGCCAGCCAGTGCATCTAAATAATTATATATAAGAAATACTTGTGGAAATTAACCCCTCCATATAACCATGGCAATCTGTGTGGAGATAGCAGCTATTACTGCCCACATGCCGGTGGGTTTTGTTTCCCTATCTAACCCTGAGGTAAACAGAGCAGCTGGCACAGAACATGAAGTGTTTTCTTTACCATTTAATGGTTTTCAGTGGATTTTACTAACGTGGTTGCATTGGCTAGTTACTCCTGCTAAACTATGAAATGCTCAGGAGGGAACCATTCCAGAATTGTTTGAGAGCAAGCCACAAGCATAATGCCTGTGTACATAAAATACATTTTAAAAGGAAAAAGTTAAAGCTCAGTGGGACTTGTTGGTGATCTGACTCTCAAGGTGAAGTATACGGTTTCCTTTTATCAAATAATTCTAAGGTGAGCAACTCCTCAAGACAAAGAGAGAAAAAAAAAATAGGTCTGGAATAAGAACAAAATATCTGTGTGATTTTATTATTAGTCTATGAGGAAAAATGTGTAGGAGGAGGTTCTGATTCCTGGGCTTGTTCTCCATGTTGTGGGGTAGTTGATCATCCAGATCTGTTTCAAGCTCTTTGGCTGTATTTTCCCTCCAGGTTTTCTACTGGAACTTTCAGTATTCAAGGTCCGATGTCCAGCCTAAGCATACCCGTCCTCCGCTGGTACCTGCTGGTGCTTCAGCTCTTGCATAGCATCATGGAGGTGATCTGAAATACCACTCAAGTCTGGCTGGGCAGCACGGTCAGTCTGACTCTAAAAAACTTGTGTTCACCAAGACAGCTACTTGGTAATTTCCAGGATGGTTTATGTTCTTTTTTAACCTTAAAACAGAGTATGTCCCTGTATCTTTGCATGCCTTGTAGCTACTGAAGGAAGGTTGGGGTAGCGCACACGGATTCATCTATAGACATGGCCTCTGGCTTCTGCACGCTACATTAATCTACCACAGCAGCATAATCCTCCTCTTTTCAGCCAGGCACTTGGCAATTAAGACACGATCTGTCCTACTTAAGGTATAAATAAGCCTTTAATGTTTCTTGGGGATTACATTAGGACAAGAGGGGCTCTTTTGAAGACACAGTTCCTACACAGCAGGGTTCGCAGAGCAGGCGTTGGCCATTGCCCTCCTGCAAGATGCTTGAATAAGGGGTAACTAATGGTTTCCAAACCACGTGTACAGAGAGCAGTGGCAGCTTCTGAATACTACCAAAATACTACACTGGCCTTTATCGGTTGTATGAAGCATGTATTTGAAGGGTAATCTGTCTGTATCTTCTGATGAAGCGCACGTGTCTATTCAGGCAGTTATCACCGTTAATTTTAGTGGCCTAAAGAACAAGTTTCAACAGTGTTTTGGGTAGTAATGATGTAGTACTTGCATGAAGTGGGGTTAAGTCCCTGATCCTCTAGAGATCTCGTGTATCATTGGGGGTAAGCTGTTAACAGAATTTAAACCCTTTTCCCATCTTCGCTTCCAGCAGCATTTGTGGGTGTGAGACTTAACTGCTTTCTACTCCTGGAAGTGAAATGATAGGATTTTCTGTAAAGGACAGACAGGAATGTACTAGAACAAATGTGAGACACAAAGGCTGTGATTTGACTGAGTAGTTGCTTGGTCTAATGGTTGTACTTTGTGCCTTGGCCTCCCTCCCCGCCTGCCCTCCTCCGCCTCCTTCTCCTGTCTGTGCTGGGCTGGCTGAAGCCCTGGTGTGGTCTCATGGGCACCAGGCAGATTATGAATAGAACTGTCTGAAGGAGTAATTTTTTTTTTTTTTTTTCAGTGAAATCGGTTTCCCAATTTGGTTCACTGCACAGCTGCCTAAATACTTCACCTGGCACAAGGCAGGGGGCAATGCAAGGCAGGAACAAGCAGTCAGGGATAAGAGTTGGTGAAATCAGCACTAAGTGCTGCTAAATTAGACACAAACCCGCAACTTCAGTCATGATCATGTAGCATTGTCTGTTGAGCAACTATTTGTTACGATAAATGACATTTCTGTGCCCCGGTGATGTACCAGAGATAAACTTCCTGGGACTTGCAGAAATACTGATCTGTGTCACTAGTATAAAAGTGCTGTGACACCCCCCAGCTTCTCTCATTGTATGCCCATGCTGCAAAGTCGTTCATATGAAGCTCTTCAAGCTTGGACTGCATTCTTCAAAAGAGATGCTGACCATGACTTGGCGAGTTGTGCATGATGCAGCTGTGGTGTGATACTGAGCAGACTGACAGCACGACTGGCCTTGGCGCTGTGGGCTCCTGTGTCTAACACGACCTTACAGAGGAATGGAAAAAGAAGCACTAAAATCTGATTAAGATGTCGCTGTTAACGCTTTGCTGTTTTGTCGTGCTGTTGTCTTCTAGCATGAATACATTCTTTATTTTCTACAAACGCAGGGAGGTTGTTCCTAGTTCCTTTGAGCCTGGTAGGAAGGACTTGGACTGAGAAGAGTGGTGGCTGGCCCTATTGGACATGATGCTATGGTGGAGAGTATATGTAAAAAAAATTAAACAAAAAGCAAGTAAGCAAACAAAACGACATGGCTACTTGGATAACTAATGTACAATATTCCTAGTTGGCTTTTTGTAGTGACTGCTGTCTTCAACTTTTTTTTTTTAAATACTACTTGCCTCTCTTTCTAAATATCACAGCAGGAGCCAAGCCTTATCTTACAGGCGTTGGTTTGGCACAGCTCGGGATCTGAGAGACTTGGCTTTGCTCTTGTGATGAGTGATAAGGTTTTTGAAGGGTCAGACACGTTGCTGGGGGGCAGTGCAAAGGCACAGAATGTATATATATTTTATATAGGCAGATCTCTATTCTAAACTCTGGTTCTGTGTTGTGGCAGCCTCACAATTTAGAAACATATTTATGGTCGGGGAGGAGGGAAAAAACACAACCAGAAGAACCCAAACAAACAAAAACCCAACAACCCACCCTGAGGGTGCTGGGCATGTATTCCTGGATTTTCCTGGCCTCAGCACTGAGCTCTCTGTGTCCAGTACCCCGGGTCCTGTTGGCTTGGCTGACCCATGCGTCCATGGCAGGAGGCAGCGTTTTGGTGGTCCTTTGCTCTTGCCTGTGACTCACTTTGCTTTCCGCTGTGCTGAGGCGCTTGGAGGAGCTTTTGGGTAGCGCAGGGAGCCATGGGCGTGTTTAAACCTCTGAGTCTGGGGAATAAGGAAGGTGGGGAGGTACTAAGGTCTTGAGGTGTATGTGATGCAACATAAAAATTCTTCTGTCTTTACACATTTCCTATTTTAGTCAGAAGTTAAGCCATTGAAACAAAACCATCCAAATAGAGGGAGATGGGAGTGGTTGGCATTGTACCAAATACAGGCTCATACCCTGAGGGTACTCTGCCTGTCTGGAAACCTGTACCGCTTGATGATATTAAGACTGTAGAGTCATTAGATGGGAGGCCATTTCAAACCGTGTCCTACTTCTGAATTTCCCAGCAATACTGAATTACAGCCACTGAAACCACTGCTGTTGCCGCAGATGCTCCAGCAGCCACCTGACTCTGCACAGGCTGAGGCTGCTGCCGGGCACTGCTGTGAGGAAGAAAAGGATTAAATCTGCCAGAGAAAAAGACCTCTTCTTAGCTCAGCTACTCAAGAAATAACACTTTTTTTAAAAAATCATTTGAATATTACATGCTGGTTTGGGTTTCTTTTCAGTCATTAGTTTATAAACTCCTTCCATAGCTTGAGGCAAACATCATAAATACTTCTTTGAGGCCAAACCCAACCTTTTCTGCATTGCAGTTGCTCATGGGAGTTTCCCTGGGACCCTGACCCTGTGGTTGTGAGCAGATGTTTGGTTTTGCATGTGATAAGGCAGCTCCTTGGCCAATGTACATCGCTTTGTTTCCTTTGGTATGCCTGGGCCGAGGGCACTGGCTGGAGGCGATGTCTTGGTGACCTCTGGGGCTCTCTCTTCAGGGCAGTTGGGGCTTGGGGCACAAAGATGTGTAAATCTCTGCAGGCTTGTGCAGCCTTTAGGCAATAAAAAGGGGGAAAGAGGGAGAAGGGAAAGGTCACTTAACTACAAATAAATTACAAAGAAAAAAAAACCAGGGAGGGGGGAGATTTTAACAGTGGGTGGTGGCTTTTTCTCTCTTGAGTCTCGCTGGTGCCTGTGCAGAGGCATCCTGTCCTGACCCGGGGACAGCTCTGGGTGTAGCAGCCTGTCACATGCCGTGAATCGCAGGATCGGTATGTGCCTTATCGTTGTTGCTGCTTGAGAGTTATGGCTGGGCTGGGTTGGGTTGGTTGGAGGGGGTGTTTTTTCTAAGCTGTAAGAATGAAGCACAACAGACCTTTGTATCTTTTCTTCTTAGTTTGTAACTTTGCTTTTGGGCCAGAAGCTGTCAACACCTCATTCTCTTGCTGTCTGTGTTTTATTTACTCATTAATGCTCAGACTGCTCTAGGCAAGGTCTCCATGATCAGTCTGGAAAGCTGTATATTCACTAGGTCTTCCACTGGTAACTCCCCCCAGATTTTCCCCTGTTGTCAAAAGGAAGAGAAGTTTGGTGTACTGGAGAGAGCAACAGCAAGCATAACCCTGCTCAGCTGGTAGGAGCAATCGGTTTACCTCCCTGGAAGACTCTGTTTTCTCCTCACGTTTTGTTATCTTGCTGAAGACGCCTGTTATGTGGAAGAGCTGGAGCACTTTGCCCCTTTTTGTCTCGTTTTGAACTTTGACCAGTTGGTCAGGATTGATTATAAACCCAGATGCTAATTACACTGCTTCTCATTTCACCGAACAAAGGTGTGCTGGCAACGCTGCTTTGCTGTGGTCAGAGTCTCCGGGACAAGACCCACAAAATAAAACGGTTGAGGAGGAAGCTAAGAGCTTTCCTATGGAGCTGAATGAGAAGGGAGGTGTAGAGAACAATGGCTTTGTTCAAAATGAGGCTTTTGATGACAAGGAGACTGATACCAGTAGCCAAGAAGAAATGCCAAAACCATGCATTTCTGATGTGGACCCAGCAGCTACGGAGGAGCTGGCCTTGAAACCCTATGCAGGGATGCCGAAGGAAGTCTTGCTGAAGTTTTCCAGCCAAGCCCGGTACAGAGTCACCAGGGAGATTCTTTTTTGGCTCATAATTGCTGCTGCAGTCGTGCTTGTGTGTGCTACGATTGCCATTATTGCTCTCTCCCCAAAGTGCCTCGACTGGTGGCAGGCTAGTCCTATTTATCAGATCTATCCTCGTTCCTTCAAGGACAGCAATATGGATGGGAATGGAGATCTGAAAGGTGAGTGGATTTCCATTCCTGGTATGTGCAAAGCTGTGTAGCAGTTGTCACTGTATATATATATATATATATGTGTGTGTGTGTGTGTGTATAGATACATGTATAGGCATATTAAAAATAACTTTTAAAAAATCACCATACAGTCCAATAGAGAAAGCCACCCTAATGGAGAAGGGAAGAAAAGTTATCTGACTCATCATTAATGGCAACTCATTGTCATGAATAAATCTGAGTTGCTTACTCAAGTTGCTAAAGCCTAAGCCTGGAGTTAGAGCAGATGTTTAGAGGTGGGGCTGAGAGCAGCAGCACGACTGCCATCAGGGTGAAATATCTCCAAAAAACCCGGGTCAGTCAGGAGGATGCCTGGTGCTGAGCACTTTGTCCTGTTGGGTTGGCTGCTTTTCTGTAAGGAAAAATACAACTGACAAAGAGGAGAGAAATGTGTTACTTCTTGTTTTGTTCCTGGTCTGGATGGTTTTGAGCTCTTAGGACTGCATTGAGAAGGGGTACTTGATACCGAGAGGCAGTGCCACTTACCAGTAGCTTAGCTCCTGTTTCGGAAAGGGAAGGCTCAACACCATGATGGACAATAAATTCCTAAAGAAGAAGCACTACCTATAATATATTCTACTGGCGAGTGAAGACAAGCTGTTTCTGTAATTGCATGCCAGCAGTAACATGTCAGGAAGATAGGAAAGATTTGGATTTAAAAACACTAGGGGCGGCTGGAGTGAGGTGCCTTACAGGAAACAAAAGCCCTTTTCCTAAGGCGGAGAATACCTGGGATCTTTGCATTAAAATTGTGCTTCCCTTTGGGCGGTCTGAGGATTACTTGATGTTCCTTGACACGGGAAAGCGATGCTGTTGCTGCATTGTAACAGAACATCGAGGCTGGCTTTCAGATGTGAGCGTTAAATTTTATTAAATGAAATTGTTGGTATTTTTATAATACAGAATAGACATTTGTTTTGATCTGATTTTTTAAAAATTCTTCTTTGTAAAAAGTGACTGTGAATGATTTCTGTTCTGTGACCTCATACTATCCCTGAAGAAATGTCAAGATTGTCCTGCTCCCTGAGATCAGTGCAAATGGGACGGCTGGCTATCCAAGGGCCCCGTGTACCATCTTTGAGAGCCCACAACAAACTTATTTCAAC
>JAVSBS010020565.1:6377-21990 GCA_033124195.1 Coracias cyanogaster | reverse complement strand
CAAAAAAAATTTGTCTTTTCTAAACAGATAATGCCTTTTTCTCTCAAACAGGTATTCAAGAAAAACTGGACCACATTACGTATTTGAATGTAAAAACCATCTGGATCACCTCTTTCTTTAAGTCTCCCTTAAAAGACCTTGGATATGGAGCTGAAGACTTCTATGATGTTGATCCCATGTTTGGGTCAATGAGCGATTTTGAGAATCTGCTTGCAGCCATACATGACAGGGGTAAGCTGCAACTGCAACCAAAATAACTATTGAAGAGACATTTGCTCATCTTGTATTGGTGTACATTGCAGAACTAGGGCGTGATCTGAGATCTCAATTTGTCTATCTGGCAATTCCCCGGTGGTGGCATTGAGCAGGAGGAGGTGCCAGTGAAGGGTATGCATGAGTTCCAGAGCAACACAAGCTCTGTGATTGCTGTTTCCCAGCCTTGGGCGCTGGGGTAGTGCTGGGAGCAGGACCGAAGGTGCGGGGAGCTACAACAGCATTGCCAGGCTGCTGTAAGTCCTCTTTGAGAATGTTCGTGGGTGGTGGGCTGATGTACTGTCCATGCTCCCCGATGCATGTGGTATGGACATCGATAGTCTGGGGGATCAGGGCAGTTATGCAGTTGTTTCTGCATAAATTTTATGACTGATGGCTGCTTTCTGAAGAAAGCAGGAAAACAATTACAGGGAGGGAACATTTGCTTCCTTCCTGCAATTGCATTTTAAAATGCACCAACCAAGAAACTAGGAAGTTCTTCACTGAGGGTGGTGAGACACTGAACAGGTTGCCCAGGGAAGTTGTGGATGCTCCATCACTGGATGTGTTCAAGACCAGGTTCAATGGGGCTTTGAGCAACCTGGTCTAGTGGGAGGTGTCTCTGCCAACTGTAGGGGGGTTGGAACTAGATGATCTTAAAGGTCCTTTCCAATGCAAGCTGTTCTATGATTGATGCCTTAGACCAAATGTTTGCTCAGGTGTTTCCCCTTACAGCTGTTGGACGGAATGGAAGATGGTTTGCCAGCCCCTAAAGAGCATTTGGGATTTCAAAAAAAGCCAAGTCTTTAGGAAGGATCAGGAAGAACGTGTGTTCACTGATGCTAGAGCAGTGCAGTGCCTTTCCCACCTGGAACGTGGGGGACAGATGTTGAAGTCAGAATTAGTCCAAGTGGTTCGTAACAGAAACCTGGGCTGCTCTTTTTTCTTCCCCCTTTCCCTCCCCAGCGATGGGCTGGGCAGAACAGTATCAGCAAGATGTGTTGCAGCTACTTGCATACTCTAGGTAGTCTGTGTTGGTCATTTGTGGCTGTTTGTTTTGATTTTTTTCCCTCCGCGCCCCTCTCTTTTGCCAGACCTCCAGGACGGAAGAAACCCCGACACTCCTAATGCTACGCTAAGAAAAAAATTGAACATGGAATTAAAAGGCTAAATACAATGTTGTTTTCATGTGTGTTGTTTTTTTTTTTTAAAGGGCTGAAGGTGATAATGGATTTAATTCCAAACCACACAAGTGACAAACACCGATGGTTTCAGCTGAGTCGCAATCGGACTGGGAAGTACACAGACTACTACATCTGGCAGGACTGCGCGCGGGCTCCTCCAAACAACTGGGTAAAGGCGGGAGGGGGCACCTGACATCCCGAGCTGGGTGCAGGCTGCCGCGTAGCTAAAGCAGCTCGAACATCACTGTCCCAGTGGACGCCGGGCTGTCAGTCACTCTTCAGAGCCACACACTGATGTCACTATACGAACGAGTGCGGACTGAGATTTAAACCAGCTCAGGGGGGAGGAGTTCGTGCTTCAAACAGGATTTTAAATGTTGGTTTTATTTCTCTACCTCAGTGTCAAATCTTCCCTCATTAAACAAGCACAAGAAGGGATAGGTGTGCACAGGGGCTTCAAACGTTGTGCACAGGTGCCTCCTCCTGGGTCTGGGCACTCTGCTCTAGCAACTTTATCTCAGCTCATCTGAAATCATAGTTGGTGGGGAGAGAAACAGAACAGTGTCTTCTTGGCTTTTTTTCCTTTTGCTGGAAGGTAATCAAGCCAGAAAGTGCCTTGCCTATTTCAAACATACTGATTTGAAATTGCAACTGATGGGTGCGTGATTAGGAACTTGTATATTCTAAAAACTCAAGGTGGAATTAATATTTTGTACAAGCGGGTGTAATTTCTCTTTAAACTTAGAGTCAAGAGCTATCTCAGCTTTCGGAATCTTTTATTACAGAGCTGATTAGATGAAGTTAATATTTTAACGTGCTGACTGCTGTTGGCGCTTCGAAGGGATAAAGTGCAGAAGGTTGCAAGTTAACGAAGGCTATTTTAAATCATTTTAGGAAAAGCAATTCCAAAATAAATGTTCACACCCATGTTTTCCCCTCTATTCTGAATAATCCTGGCGAAAGTCTACTTAAAAAAAAAAACAACCCACCAAACAAAAATCCCCCAAAACCAAAAAACGCCAGAGCATTGAACCGGAAGTACACGTGGCAAAGCATGACTAAAGGGAGAACAACTAGTGCGAGAGGGAAATGTAAAACGTAAGTACTAAAATCTACTCAAAATTTAATCCATGGATTAGGCATTTTGTGCTTTGTTATATGCTGGTAATGCACCACATCTTAAAGTATGCATAAGAGTAGATGTTAGTTAAATCGCTTCTCATTATTCTCCCTCACATGAGCAGGTGAGCGTCTTTGGGAATTCCAGCTGGCAGTTTGATGAAGTGAGAAAGCAATGTTATTTCCATCAGTTTGGAAAGGAACAGCCAGACTTAAATTTTCGCAACCTTGCTGTCCAACAAGAAATCCATGTAAGTATGTAGCCTGCTGCTGCTGCGCCAACAGCAAAGCGCCGATTTCTGCGCTTAATTTCCCTGATTATTTGTGCTATACAATTCGCAGTCTAGTTGGAAGGAAGTCAGGGATTGCAGTGTATGTAAACAATTGGAGTGAACAGATGTCTTGACAAACATTTATGAGTTTGAGCAAAATTCAAGCTTTATGTTATAACGCTTCAAGTCTTTGAACTGAACTACTTTGCTTCAAGTCTTTTTAATTTAAAAGCAAACAAGCAACCAAAAAACAATGCAAATAACATTTTAGTCATTGAGCGGAAGCACCGGCAGCAGGGCGGTGTTGCAGGCCTCTGGATTCTAAGAAGGTGCGGCTGTTGCTTTGTTTGCTGGCTTAGGTCCCCTGCTCTCACGAGTACCTGGCAAGATCTTGATGGGTTTTTGGAACAAGCTCTTCCACTTTAAAAGGAGATCCCTTTCTCTTTTTCTTCCCGCTGAAGGCTATTTAAAAATGTCTTTGATGCTTGAGGAAGCCTCTACTTTTCAGCCTACCCTTATCCACAGACTGCTTGTACTTAGCTCTCTGTGAACCGAATCAAGCCTGTCCTTCAGCTGAAACAGCTTTTCCCACCCTTGTTCGTGCCTATTTGTTTTTCAGTGTTGACAACAGTCCCCTTCAGCTTTTGTTAAGAGAGATTAAATGAGGTGGGCTTCTCCAGTATTCCCTGAAGTGAGAGACTCGCCATCCCTTTGTTTAGCTGCTACTTGCTCCTTGCAGCACTTCCAGCCTGAGGCTTTTCTCAGATGGGGATGGCCAGAATTAAACAAATAGAACAGAGAAGATGTCTGGGCAGAACCTTGTACAGTGACATAGTTACTTGTCCCTCTGTGTGCTAAGATTGCTGTTACTTGCTGTGAAGTTGATGCTAGTACCCAAATAATCCAACATGACTCTGTCGGGAAGCACTTAAACTGCTTTCAGCTCCAGTCTCCATCAAGAGCCAAGGATGAAGGCACTTAGTTTGGATGTTCTATCAAGGAGAACAATTAGTGGGAGGTCTGACTTGGAAGGTAAAGCAGCTCTTGCACTGAAGCCTGTGTTGAAAGAGAGCTGAATGACTCAAATGGAGAGAAGTTTTTATCTCTGATGGTACAAGGAGCTGTTAATTAGCCAGTCAAATGTGGAGATGGCACCTTGCTTGAGCAAAGAGTTGTCTGCATTTCCAAGAAAGTGCTGTGCTGATTTGAGGCACTGAGGCAGTGCTGATTTGAATTACAAGGAATGCCTGGGCTTGCGGGGGAGATAAGGAGTTTCTGGCTCCATCTGGGTACTCCATACACTTCCAAAATGGCAATTCAATAGCTGTCTGTAAAAAAAAAAAAAAAAGAAAAATTTGTCCTCAGGTGAAGAAAAGTATCTGGTCCAAAAGAACATTTGCAGAATGTTCTTCTTCAAAAGGGACTGAACTTTAGAGTTGATTGTTAAAACTACAGCAATTAAAACTGTAGTAATGTAATAGCTACTGAAGTAGGATATAATTCCGCTAATACTGACTGACCTCTGAATTTCGTAGTGAAATTACAAATGGGTAGCAGTCAACTTGGGTAATAATTTTTCACATTCCTGCAAATTAAAATACTGAAAATACAATAAAGTAGTTCACATTGGTCAAATAAAAGAGGACAGACGTTTTAGGATCTCTGTTGTATAAAAAGGAGAAATTGGTGGCACAAGGTCTGTGCAGCACAACATATTCTTGCATATTTGAATCGATGTGTTCTAATTTTGTGCAGCCACGACGGGTGTTCACCAACAACAGCGCTTGCTTAGCACGAGCTCTGTTGTTTTGATGGGTGAGATTAGAAACAGCTTTTAGGGAGGCATGTCCTGGCTTTGGTGTCCTCGATTACAGGAGAAGCTACAGACCAGTCTTTTTTTCTATACTGGATGAAATAGTAAGACACACTTTATTTAGATCTTAGTTTGACCTTAGATCTACATGATTAACTTCCAATAATATTTGAAGTACAAATTTAAAAAATTGTTATATATTAATACATCTTAACAGATTTAGTTTTCTTTTAAATTATATACTATTTGGAATGGGGTGAGCTCATCTGGACTTCTCAATTTTTACCTTTGTCTAGGATATTATCAAATTTTGGCTCGGCAAAGGCATCGATGGATTCAGTTTTAGCGCTGTTAAATTTCTTTTAGAAGCGACACATCTCCGAGATGAACCTCTTGTGAACAAGTCCCAGAATCCAGTAATGTATATGTTGTCTTTGCTGCTTTCCTGTATTTCCTCCTGAGGCACAAGAGCGTATGTTTTTACTCTTTTGGATCTTAGTTGTGGCTTTAGGAAGGCTGGCTCAGCCTGTCCTGAGAAGGCAGATGGCTCTTGGGTACTCTGCAGAAGGAGCACATAAAAGAAAGAAGCCCCTGGGCTGAGGGTGTAGGTCAGTGAGATACCTGCAAGCAGGAGTGCTGTGGGTGGGAGGAGGATTGTCCACATACACTTAGTATTTCTGTTCTGACACTGTTGCTTTGAATCTTCTTTTAAAAATAATTTGCTTTTCAATTTTCTAATAAGACCAGTCTTGCGACTTTAATAGTTGAATGGTTGTCTTTGGGAAGCCCACTATGGGATGTAAGCTCAGAGCTCCTCCCTGCTTGGGATCCCATAGCAGTCACTAGCACATATTCTACATTGCCAGTAAGAATCAGAATAAAACACAAAACCCCTCCTATTGGCAGTATGTCACAGTGAGAGGTGGCCAGATGTATTCAGAAGTGTGCACCCTGTTATTTATGCCATTTACTTGTCACGGAATGGTAGGGGTTGGAAGGGACCTCTGGAGATCATCTAGGCCAACGCCCCTGCCAAATCAGATTCACCTAGAGCAGGTTGCAGAGGAATGCATCCAGACAGATTTTGAATATCTACAGAGAAGGAGACTCCACAGCCTCTCTGGGCAGCCTGTTCCAGTGCTCTGCCTCCCCATGGTTAACTTACTGCCCACCAGGCTCCCAGGTGCTTCTCTGCAGAGCTGTTTTCCAGCAGGTCAATGCCTAACCTGTACTGGTGCATGGAGTTATTCCTCCCTCTACACTTGCCCTTGTTGAACTTCATGAGGTTCCTCTCTGCCCAACTCTCCAGCCTGTCCAGGTCTTGCTGAATGGCAGCACAGCCTTCCAGTATGTCAGCCACTCCTCCCCATTTTGTATCATCAGCAAACCTGCTGAGGGTACGCTCCATCCCTTCATCCAGGTCGCTGATGAACGCTGAGGTGGTGAACTTGATGATGCCCCCAGATAGTGCCAGCATGAAGACCCTGTGGAGTTGGGGAACACATAAAACTGGTCAGCTCCACAAGTACTGTTACCTTTATAAGTTACCACAACGACAACGGTGTTCATCTTTCCAGCCTGGTGCTTGCTGCTGCAGATGGGCTTGGCCGCTTAGTGCTGCGGGTGGACTCGTTCTTGTAGGACAGGATCCAAAATAATCATCCCTTTGCTATCATGTCTTTAGACTTCCTCAAGTGCAGTTCAGCTCTGCGCTGTTAGTGTTGGCATGCTAAACAAATTCCAGGTAAAATTTATCTGTACTGGTGCGTTGTCTCAGGAAAGGATGGGAAGAATTTGGAGAGTTCTGAAAAGAAAATATTGTTGAACTAATGGGAAATATTGTATCTTTCTGGAAGGAGAGTGTCACAGCCTATTCCCAGCTCTACCATGACTATACGACCACGCAAACCGGTATGCATGATATTATCCGTAGCTTCCGTCAAACCATGAATCAGTTCAGCAGTGAACCTGGCCGATACAGGTAATCATTATTACAGCTAGTGACTTTTCCTCTAGTATTTGTCACCCTCTTGCTATTAATAAAGTATTCATCTTTTCTGATGGGGAGGAGGGAAATGAATGTAATTCTGAATGCTGTGTTATTTCATATGTCCAACACCATTCCTAGCTTCGTTCTGCTCTGTGCAAACCAAGAATGAGCCAAAAAAAAGGTACTTGTGTACTTCTTTGTAGATTTATGGGTTCTGATGGTGATGAAAATGGAGACATTGAAGGAACAATGATGTACTACGGAACGACTTTTATCCAAGAAGCAGATTTTCCCTTCAATTTCAACCTAATTAACATGAAAAATCTATCGGGCAACAGTATTTTTGAAGCTGTCAACTTGTGGATGAAGAACATGCCTGCAGGAAAATGGCCAAACTGGGCGGTAAGAGTTGTAGACCACCTGTTAAAGAAAGGGCTTGTTCCTATACATGATAGAAACGTGTAGGTGGGCACTTCTCCTAGGGATGTAGAAACCTCTGTCCCTGCCCGCCCCGTCTCTCCTTTCACTGATTTCAGTGGGATCAGCAGCAGCCTGAGCCCATGGCTGAGGTATCACGTAGACACCCACGTGAAACTGTTGGCTGCTGTAGTTGCAGCCGTTGGCATTGGCCAGGCAGCTGGCTGTCCTGCCCTTTGGTAAGGTTACACTCTTTATGCAAGGGTGACAGAAGGGAATTTATGATTGTGCCTCGCCCTTGGTGTCTACAGTGTGGTATGGGGCATTGGCTTAAACCATCAGTGAGGATGGGATTGGTACAATTATTTTTGGTCATAAACTGAGTCAATGCAACAGATTCTGGAGTGGAGACCTCTCAGGGCTAGTAAAGAAGAGAGCAGGCACCTGAGGGCAGTTAACTTTGCCGGTCTTGCATGTCTGGGATATAGAATCATAGAATGGTTAGGGTTGGGAGGGACCTCAAAGATCATCTAGTTCCAACCCTCCTGCCATGGCAGGAACACCTCCCATTAGACAGGTTGCTCAAGGCCCCATCCAACCTGGCCTTGAACACCTCCAGAGATGGAGCATCCACAACCCTCCTGGGCAGTCTGTTCCAGTGTCTCACCACCCTCAGAGTGAAGAATTTCCTTCTAATTTCCAATCTAAATGTACTCTCTTCCAGTTTGAACCCATTACCCCTTGTCCTATCACTACAGGCCTTTATGAAGTCCCTCCCCAGCCTTCTTGTAGACCCCCTTCAGATACTGGAAGGCCGCAATAAGGTCTCCCTGCCTCATGTGCTGCTGGCAGGGCTTCTATGTGCTAAATCATTTGGGGCAGAAGTTTGTACTGGCACCAAGATTAAAAAGATAATTGCCCTCACAGGCCTGGAGGGGAAAGAAAAAGAAAGGAAAAAAAAAACCCCAACCTGCTCGCTTGTTAAACTAGTTAACCAGTTTCACACGTGGAATTCTATAATGTGTGTTTAACAGAACAATGTTTTCTTCAGGTTGGAAGCCCTAATGCTGCTCGGATTTCATCTCGGATTGGGAAGGAGTATGTCAATGTTATGAACATGCTGCTTTTAACCCTCCCTGGTACTCCTATAACTTACTATGGTGAGGAAATAGGCATGGAGAACATTGCATCAGAAAACGTAAGTGAAGAGCATATAAACTCTGATCCTGTTGTTGTTTAGTTCCGAGCAACAGAACTTTCAAAAATAGTTTTGTTTTGTTAACCAGACCCAGTGTTTCTCACTGTTCAGGTGGCTTCTGGTGTTCCCCAAGGCAAAGCCACTGGACAGCATGCGGTGGCCTGGCCTAGTGGTTAGGAGAGGTGTGTTGCTGTCATCTGAGGCAAGAGGAACTGAATCACTATCTCCGTCCTCCCACAGAAGTACCCTAATCGCTATCTCAAAGTCCATTATTTCCTGGCCGCTATTTAAAGGAAATCAGTTTGTGAGAGACTGTAGCTACAGCCACCACCTGGCTCTGACCATGTGAAGGCACGTGTCTAAGCCACAGGTGTGCCCAAGCTCTTGAAGAAGGGATCTCCAGAAAGGGGTGGGTGTTACAGACCTGACCTTGCTTAGCATTGCCTGATGGCAAGCAGAAATGGATGTTTCTTCTCATGCAGGGTTTTTTTGATTGGTCTTTTAAGATAGATACCTTTCTAGAAAGGATTTAGGTACGCGAGCCTGGGAACCAGGTGTGTACCTCACTTGAGGGGTTACTACGAGTAACCCATGACAGGATATTTGTTAGATTACAGAAATTTTCAGAAGTAAGTTTATTTGAAGTCAAGGGATTAAAACGTACTGCCTGGGCCTCTCACACTGTGCAGACCTGCAAAACTTTCCTGCAAAGGTTTCAAGTTCAACCTCTGTAATTTCTTGTCTCTTCTATGATTGCACCTGGCTTCTGTTGTGTCTCATTACCCAAGATGTATGAGCATGACTGGAAAAGTCCATGACCAGAAGGGAACTGCTCAGCTCTACTTCTAATGACCGTTATTTACACACCATGAGAACATGGTCCTGTGGCAGGTGCCAGCTTCACTGTGGAAAGCCTCTGTTAGGGAAGGAGGCAGTCTCTGATGATGCTGCCAACTGTGTTGGCTAGCCCTGTATCAAGAGGGAAAGTGGTACTGGAAGAAGCACAGGATCATCGCCGGGTTTGCCCGATTCAGATGTGAGGAAATGATTCTCTGATTTAAAAGGAAACTTCATTTCCTCTGAGAAACACTGAGGTCAGAGTATCTCCTGCATTTTCTTACTGCTGCTGATTACTGCTAGCAGAAAGATACTCTTCAGAAAAGTGGCTCACCCTTGGTTCCTCAGGGTTTACTCTTTTAGTAGCTACCCCGTGGCTCGTGGCTTTGTCACAATGCAAGCCCACTCTTTGCTCAATCTGGAGAGGAAGATTTCCTCATTAATGGGTGTCTCAGAAAGATGAAGAGTCTTTGCTCAGGTTACAGTTTTTAGCCCCAGCATTTGAAACACTTTAGGTGAAGCTGAAAAGAGGTAAAGATGAAAGGGAGTATTACCAGTGTTGAAAACTTGGGATTTTTTTTTTCCCCTGCTTTTCAGAATGTGCTAAAAGGAGAAACCCGTTATTTATAATGTCACAAAGCAAAGTGACAATTTCTTTTGTTGAGCTGCTGTTCTGACAGATTGTATTGAAAAGTGCCCTTTATATGAAAAACAGTTTTCATTGAAAACAAACACTCAAAGTATGTGCAAAATATTTTATGCCCTCTTATATCATTAAATTTAAGTGTCAGATCTTTTGGCAGCTCCTCAATAACAACGAGGAAGCTTTTTTTCCAGAATTGTTTTCTGAATTCTTCAAAATGAGAACTTCAGACTTTTTACATCGACACTTTTAATCAGCTAAAAGATGGTTTTCAGTAAAGTTTTTGCACTTGGAAATAATTTTCTCCCTCTAACACAAACAATCCTGTCCAAACGCTACCCCTTGCAAATGTAAGCTTGAAGAGTTCTAAGGTGAAAAGTGTGATGGTTACAAAACAGCCAACGCTGAACAGCATTTACTAGTTGGTTACTGTTATTTTAACAGCATCTCTTCCTAGGACTCACTGCCTCCTATATTCACTCGCTGCACGTCCAGGCATTTGTCAGAGTATCCCAGCTGTCATTAGCAAACTTTTATCCAACCATCTGTTGCCAAGGGGAGACAGAGTCATTTGGGCATTCCACATTTTACCCAGTGATGCTGTGTACACATAGAATCATAGAATGGTTTAGGTTGGAAAAGACCTTTAAGATCATCAAGCATGGCCCTTTACCCAGCACTGCCAGGTCACCACTAAACAATGTCCCTCAGCACATGTACACATCTTGTAAATCCTCCCAGGGATGGTGACTCCACCGCTCCCTTGGGCAGCCTGCTCCAGGGCTTGACGACACTTTCAGTGAAGAAATTTTCCCAAATGTTCAATCTAAACTTCCCCCGGCACAATTTGAGGCCGTTTCGACTTAACCTATCACTTCTTACTTGGGAGAAGAGACCGACACCCACACGTGAGGCCATTCTCCTCCATTTCAGGAACTGTCTTGATTCTTATTTTCTCTCTAGATTTGGAGCAAGATTACACCCTCCTTACTAACTTAACTTAAACCAAAGAAAGCGGTGCTGAAATGGTGATTGTTTGGAAGGCATGAGAACATGCTATTCAAGGGATAACTTTTTCATATACTAATCACCACCGTATTTTCTAGGTGACGTTTCCAGAGAAATCCCCCATGCAGTGGGATGGCAAAGTTAACGCTGGTTTTACTGAAGGCAACAGCAGCTGGTTACCCGTTAATGCCGACTACCAGAGTGTAAATGTTGAAGTAGGTATCTATACGTGTGACAAACTGATGGGATAAAAATATTTTAATGTATTTGTTCTGCTCTGACTTCTTTTACGTAGTGGGAATTGGCAGTAAAAGCAAACTCAAGGGAAGAAAAAGTGCTAGATCTTCACAAATATTATTAGAAAAAGACGTCCTTGCACCAGCAAGGACCCCGCTTCATCTATATTCATTTAAGCAGAGCAACTGCAATGATGATGTAGATGTGGCAATTTGGCTCTTTAACATCCTTTTAATCATTTTAATATTCCATTAAAATCTAGTCTTTTTTTTCATTTCTATTGCTATAGAAAGCTCCGGCCTTGTAACACGAACTTAACGTAGACCATCTCTCACATAAGTAGAGCAGTGAATCAAACAGATTTCGCTGATCTACAGTGCTGACCAGAAGTGAAGACTGGAGGAAAAAAAAAAAATCTAAGACGGGAAAAGTCTAGAACATTAAATAGATCAGTGACTTCGGTAGATTAGACTCTGGCAAAAGTTCAGTATCAAGCTTTAGAACGTCTGTGGCTTTCTCCTGGATAAACTGTGCTATAGGGACACTGGGAGGAAGAAATAGTGCTGGGGAAATTCTGTCATGCTCAGATAAGCTCTGCCTCTGCCACTCCACAACTGCCAAGGGAGTGCATGAGAAAAAGCAGTTTTTCAGTGGAATTTGCAGAGAAATTTGGAGAGAGATAACTGCAAGAATGGAATTCCGGTAGGTGTGTTCTCAGCGGACTGTGTCTGGGTCTGAGGGGGAAGCAGCATTTCCTCCATGCGGTGCAAAGAAATGACCCTGTTAATGCTGGCTGTTGCAGGTCCAGATGACCTGGTCCAACTCAACCCTGAATTTGTACAGAGAGCTGACTTCACTTCGCAACAACGAGCTCCCCATTCATCGGGGCTGGATGTGCTACGTCTGGAATGACAGTAACGTGTTTGTGTACGTGAGGGAATTGGATGGGTTAGACAGAGCCTTTCTGATGGTTCTCAATTTTGGGCAGGAATCAACAATAGACCTGAAAGCTCTAGTTCCTAACCTTCCATCTGAAGCTGTTGTAAGACTAAGTACTAATTTTAGCAATGCTGGTAAAGCTGTCAATACCAAAGTAATTAAAACTGAAATGGGAGAAGGCCTGGTCCTTGAGTATAGAACAGCAAACCCTGTTCATACTATGGAAGCTTTCCAAGGAAATTGTTTCGTGGCAGAAAAAGCTTGCTACTCCAGTGCCTTCAATTTACTCTACGTGAACTGTTAAGTGCAGGAGTAGAAGAAACAAACTTTCAGGTTAATTTGGAAAATGTTGGTTTCAGGGAAATTCTAGTTTTTCTTTGGCTTTTAAAACTATTTGTGTGCAAATAAACACTGTGAAAAGTAAAACAGATACCTAATGGTCTTGCATCTGTATTGGTGATCAAAAAGTACGGTATAAATTTCCTGCTTAGGGTCTGTGGAGGAGAAAAGTAAACCTGTCCTAAAAACTTACTATGTTTAAGTGTGTGTGTTTTCATGAGGAAAGGGAACAGTTGCTTTTTGGGTGCTGCCCCAGCTCCTGTGGACTCCTCAGCCTGTGGCAGTTCACAGAAACTTGTTAAAAGTCTGTAGATTTGTAAAACACTCTAGAGCAGTGGCCCTGTACTTGTTAAAACAGGTAAAAGCAAGCAAGACTAATATATAAAGTTGCGAAGGCTTACTGCTTCTCTCAACTCTAACAGCTCTGATTATCCTCAAAGTTAGTAAGAAAAAGAACAAAATATAGCTAATATGTCTAATTCTCCACTCAGGACTGCATTTCCAGTTGATTCTGGCCCCCTTGCCCTGCAGAGGTAGAATGCATTTGCATTCTATTCCTTTTCCTACCCTAAGGTTGAGGCCAGCTGTGCATACCTTAGTTTGGAGTAAGCAACTGGAACAACTTGAATGTCACACGTGTTCACCTGCTTTGATTTCCACTGGGTGCCCCTACAGCAGCTTACGTGACACACAGGAAGGATCAGGATTTGAGTTGGCGCTGTCCATTTTGGACATGGGGATGATCTGAGGAACTCCGTTTTGTTTTGAGGATCTTACGGCCGCAATGTGTAGCCATTTTGTGCCTTGCTCAGAGGTCACTTGAGCCATGAATGAGGCTGCTTTAGTGGGGGGTGTTCTTGTTTTATCCCCTGGCATCTCCTTTTGGGGCATTCCTCTCGTCTTCTGGTGGGACCCTGGCACCTCCTTTTAAGATGCTGATTAACTACAAGATTTTTGAATCTACTCAGATGAAAGAGTTGTGCTAAAATTCCTGTTGTTGAGAGTTCATTTCTTCTTTACAGTCTGTTTGACCCCACCATGTGATCAGTACGCTATGGCTGCTGTGTAGCTAGGAAGGCCAACCGGCATCATCACCTACACATGGAAATTAGTTTTAGAAGACCCAAGTGAGACTTGTACATCAAACACTTCTTGGAAGTTTTACTGCCTTCTATAAAATGTGGTCTTGGAAGAGAGGTCTTAGACTGGAAAGGCTGCCTGTACAGAGTGTGTGTCTTCACCTGTTAGGCTTAAGCACCAACTGTTGCGCTTCAGCTCCACTTGGATAGTGCTGCGCTGCTTGCTTACGTGAACAGAACTGCACTGAACAAACTGAGATGCTGGCAGGTACTTCTGTACTATCTGGCAGGGAGAATTTCAGCTCTGAGTCTGTATGTTTATAAGACAGTGCCACAGCAAACACCACACCTAACTTTTAGCTCCTTGTCTGCTCAAGTCTGATCCCTCCTACAGTAGGGATCCAAGAGCAGAGATCCTCTGGAGAAGGTGTTCACTTTTCATATAAGCAAAAATTTGACCCAAAGTTCTTCAGGTGGTCACTGTGTTTATTAGCTATTTGCAGGATTTCGTGTGATGTTGGAGATGGCATACTTCGAGTTCTTTGCTCAGAAAAGCGAGGTGTCTTGCAACCTAAAAGAATGAAAATATTTTGTTGCAAAATAAAATTCTTAGTGCTATATACCTTCAGGTTCTTACAGAGCTATTCTAACATTCTTCCTTTCCAGTACTAATGCAAAGCAATACTGTGCCCTAAGACAGAATGAGGCTTTTCCTGGAAGAATTCATTTTGGGAATAACTGCCACAACAACTAAATAACATTTTCTAGTATTTGTTAAAATGAACAGTAATAAAATTGGTATCCAACTGTGATAGTCTGAGATATTGGTAACAATGTCAGGTCTTGGCAGTACGTTGCTTTTAACATGCACGCCTGTACAAAGGGCAAAATGTTGAAACCTGCACTTTACTAGTGTCCTCCGATACTACAGAGCACGCATTCCAAGATGTAAAGATCAAACCCATCACATGTTTTACTCATGAGGAAGATGGAAGTCAATAGCCAGGATGACAATTTTAAGCACTTAATACTCTCCAGTGCAAGATTTTTTTCTGCTGGAACGATGTTTTGCACAACTTAGAACCTTTCAGTCAAAGCTCTCAGCACGTTACAGCGGCAGTTTAATACTCTTTTGAGGCTTAAGGCACAATGAAGTTCAATCATCTGGCTCTGTCACTGGCTCTTCTATGTATTTAAATATAGAAAGACATAAATATATTGATAAATACAATTTCATATATATAAAAACCTCCTGAGTTTGTCTATATATATATGAAACTAGCAGTTGCCCTTGCAATATATATATAAAAGGTTGCAAAAACAACCTTAATTCCAGCAGGTGTTTGGGTTTTTTTGGTTTGTTTTTTTCTCCTAATACTTCAAACATGCATCCAGTGACTGCGTGACCTTCTGGGGTCGAAGTACCAATTGAGGGGACTCCTCCCTCCAACACGTTATGGATGCGTGCACAAAGGGAACATACCTCGTTCAGTGAATCCTCCCAAGACGAATCACAATGACTGCCGTTTGCCCGGATGTCTAAGATGATATTAGGGATCTGATTTCCTAGAAAAATTGAGCTATCAATCACTTGACGTTGAATGAATGAGGAAAAAGGTAAGTGGGGATTTAAGCCGTTTAGGGATAGGTAATTCTGCCTTCTGACAAAATTTCTGTTGTTCCTTAAGAAAAAAAAAGAATAGTGTAGGGATTTGCTGGATGAACTATTTGTATTTCCATTAACTGCATATTTGAAAAATGTTTATATGTTTTGAATGGTTGTTCTCTCTCTGGTCTTTTTGGAAAGATGTGCTTTTTTTTCTTCCTGAGCAAAGACCTAACAGCAATTGTGCAGCATCTGCTGTCCTTTCTTCCTTTCTGAACCACTGCAGTTGTGCTGCGAGCAGAGAAGGGGCATAATGAAATTTAGAAACGCTAATTCAAGATCTATTTTGGTACTGAGATGGTAAAAGCCTCTCCCCAGATTAGATGGTATTAGAAAATAATAAGGCTTGCATGTCCCTTTTGCTGGGAACAGTCCCAAAGCTAGTGTTAAGTTTCAGGTACAAAAGCGTCTGTGCCTTGGCATTGTTGTCATTCTAACCTAGCCTAACACCTGCAGTTTTAGCGGACTGGGAAAAGTAGGGGTTTTTGTAAAGCAGCAAAAATAAGGTTATTATCTGTGTGTTGAGAACAGCATTCTGCCTGTATTAGTATCTGGCCTAGACAGGATGGGTCCACCTAGTCCTGTCCAACAATCACCACACGCTGAGGCCTAGGGAAGAG
>JAVSBS010020564.1:23618-37128 GCA_033124195.1 Coracias cyanogaster | reverse complement strand
GCAGCGAGCAATACGAACAGCAGGATTACAACTCTGGACTTCCCAAGAGCAGAAGCTGGCCTTTTCAGGAACATGCTTGACAGAATCCCATGTGAAACTGCCCTGGAAGTCAAAGGAGCCCAGGAGAACTGGCTGATCATCAAGGACAACTACCTCAGAGCCCAGGAACGGTCCATTACAGCATGCAGACAGTTGAACAGGCGTGGGAGAAGGCCAGTATGGGTGAATGTGGAGCTCAACACAGCAAAAACACAAAAAAGGAAGCACACAGAAGGTGAAAGCAGGGACAGGTTATTTGGGAGTAATATAAGCAAGTTAAAATGTGGTTATGAGTGCCAAAGCCCAGCTGGAGCTGGAAGTAGCAAGGGAGGTGAGGGGCAGCAGGAAGGGTTTCTGTAAAGACATTGGTAGCAAAAGGAAGGCCAAAAAGAATGTGCACACACTAGTCAATGGGAAAGGTGATCTAATGAAAAGCAATAGGGAAAAGGCTGAGGTTCACAATGCCTTTTTTTGCCTCAGTTTGCACTGGTAGGGTTTACTCTCAGGTTTTCCAGGTCCTTGAGGCTCTTATCAGAGTCCATGGGCACGAAGCAGTATCCATAGCAGGGGAAGATGCAGTTACAGATCACTTAACCCACTTGGACCTACAGGACTCCATGGACCAGACCAGATGGGTCCAAGGGTACTGAAGGAACAGTATCATGCTGTCTCTTGTCTTCAAAAAGTCATGGCAGCGAGGGGAGATCCCTGATGGGTGCAAAAAGGCAAATACCACACCCCTCTGCAAGAAGGTAGCAAGGAGGATGGTCCAGGTCAATTAGTCTCACCTTGGTCCCTAGGAAGGTTGTGGGGCAAATCCTCATAGAAGCCATTTCCAGGCACCAGAAGGGCCAGAAGCTGACTGGGAGTAGTCAGCATGGATTTACAAAGGGCAACGGACAGCGACCAACCTCACTGCTTTCTCTGACAAGGTTTCTGACCCTGTGGAGAAGGGGAAGCCAATGGATTACATATACCTTGGCTTTAGCAAGGCTTTTGGAAAAGTCTCACGTAGTTTCCATATGAACAAATATGGGCTGAATAAGTGGATGATGAGGTAAGTGGAAACTTGTCTGACCTACTGATATCAGAGGTGTGATCAGTGGTGCAAAGTCCCTGGCAGCCAGCATATTAGTAGGGTCCCTCAAGAACTATGACTGACCAATGAATTCCTACAATGGAAGAAGTCTTAGTGGAGATGGCCAAGGGTCATGTGCCCGTGAAGCTCAGAGAGTAACACAGGGTGTGACTGACCACAGCTGTTGCAAAGAAGCTTTGTCTCAACACAGAAGGGTCCAGTGGGTGGGCTTTGTTGTGGATGACTGGCTATGTCAGTTGAGTGGGTCAGCTGGTGGCATGTTTCTTTCTGAGTTAATTAAAAGTGTGAGTGTCTCCCTGAGTCAGACCAGCATGAATGGAGTGAATATAAGCACAGCCCAATGGAGGTGTATAAAAACTAAAGAAGTAACAAAAGCATTTCAAAGTGAAAAATGGGCTTGAGCTGGCTTCAACCCATGTATTCCTGATGGGGGATGCACAGCATCATAATGGTGAACATATTACAGAGACTGGTAATGGCAACCACACTGGTGTTGTGATTGAACTGTGTATCACAATTGCTGTATTTTGCTAAATGTAACTTTCATTTTTATTGTACTGTGTTTTCAGCATATTTTGTATCTACCTGCTGAACCAGAAATCCTGTTAAACATCAACTATCCTCAGATAAGTAAATCTGATATCAAGCTTTACACCCTCCACACATGGAATATCTAAAAGAACCTGATCAGAGAGAATTGGACTCTGGCAGGGATCGGTACTGGGATCATAGTGGTTAAACTCGTCATCAAGGTTCTAAATGAAAGGACAGAGTGCACTCTCAGCAAGGCTGCGGATGGCACCATATTGGAAGTAGTGCTCAGTATGCTGCAGGGCATGGCTGCTATTCAGAGGGACCTAGACAAGCTGGAGAAGTGGGCTGGCAGGAACCTTACAGAATTCAACAAAAGCAAATGCAAAGTCCTGCATCTGAAACGGAATAACCCTATGCAAAACATACAGGCTGCGGCAGGGTGTCTAGGAAGAAGCTCTGCAGAAAGACCTGGGTGTCCTGGTGGACAACCAGTTGACCATGAGCTAACAATGTGCTCCTGTGGCAAAAAACCTGTCAGTGTCCTGGTACAAGAGTAACATGAGACCACCAAGCTGGCTGGGGCTCTAGCATATGATGTACAAGGGGAAGCTGAGAAAGCTGGATCTGCCCAGCCTAGAGAAGAAAAAGGGGAGACCTTATTGCTCTTTGCAACTATCCAGTTGCAGGATGCAGAGAACACAGACTTTTCTCCAAGATGCATAAGGAAAGGATGAATGGCAAAAGGCACAAGCTGGAATGTGAGAAATTCCATTTAGATATTAGATTTGTTTGGTTTTTTCTTGATTTTTTTTTTCTTTACCAAGGTGTGGTCAGACAGTCAGGCAAACTGGCCTAGAAAGGTTATGGAATCTCCATCCTTGGAGGTGTTCAAGGCTCAGCTGAAACAGCCATGGGTAGCCTGACCTAATTAGACCTATTCTGAGCAGGAGGTTGGGCTAGATACCTCTGGAGGTCCCTTCCAGCCTAAATTATTCTGTGATGCTGGGATTTTTTTTTTTTTTAAAGCAGATAATCTTTTTTTCTAGAAGCATTACAATACACTTCATTGACTGTCAGGTTTGGAGACTGGTCAGGAAAGTGAAGGGAGAAGCATTTCCCCTCCCAGGTTAGTTTGACATCCTAGATATTTGTTTGCTTGTGTGTCTTGGGAGAGATTTGCTTTTGCCCAGCGCCTGTTGTACAATTCTCATGGTCGTGTCTCTCATTCTCTTGTTCACTACCCACAGCAGGCAGCAGGATCTGAATTAAGAGTCCATCAGCTTAACTAAAATTTGTGTTGAATATTTTGTTGAAAGTTAATAGTCTCAGCACAACAAAAGGTGAGACATACAGTGGGAGGTGAAGGTAAAGACAGGTCGGTTATCTGTTTGGTTTACTAACATCCACACACACAACAGTCATTTTTGTAAGGAACACTGTATTTATACTTGCAGGATAAAATAATAAGCCATTAGCTTAACACAGTTTCTAGTCATAATGAAAGCTTTCAGAAAAAAACAAACCCTTAGCAGATCTCCTAACCACTGTCTGACTTGGCAAATGTATGTTGGAGCTTTCTCCTAAGGAAAGGAGATTCTCTCTTTAAGCATATTTTATGCATGTGCATTTGTAAACCAAATCCAGTGGCTAGTTTCTTCACCGTAGACTTATTATTCTTTTTGTGTAGGAACACAAAAGCATTGCACTTCAGTAATTGTATCACTATGCGGCATGGTGTTGTCAAAGACCAAACCTTTAGATATCCTGGAAAATGCCCTCTATTATACTATTGCCTTTGAAGAACACTTTGATATTAAAACACCTCCAGAACCTATTGTAGAAGCTCTACAAGGTTGACTGCTCTTGTTGCTCCCCTAAAAGGGACCATAGAGCCTTTCTTACCTTAAAATGATTTTTATATACTTCCTTTGCTCTCAGCTCAGCACCCAACCGTGCAACCTAGCAGTGGTAACTTGCTAACTGTTGGCCTCTGCAGATCCTTCTGCTCAATCTCTCTCAGACAAAACTGGTTTCTGTTTGCATAGCCACTAGTAAGTGGTATAAGCAAGAGTACCTTGACACATTCCCTAGACTAGGTATCTGATCTAACCATGCCCTCCGTGGCACAGTACTCTGCCTGCAGCCCTAACTGCAGGATTAAAAGTGTCCATCAGGGCCCTGGCAATATTCACTCCCCATCCCAGGAAGCCAGGCTGCCTTGACTCTTGGCCAACACTGATAAGCAGCTGCCTGGCCTTGAACAGAGCGCTCTGAGACAAAGCTGGCAGGCGTTTCCATGGGGGCTGTTCCCATTTCTCTTGGGAACTGTTTAAGTCGAGAGTCTCGTCCTTTACCCCGACCTGTGCTGGGCTGCAGCTGCGTCGCAGCCATGCCTGTGCCTGGCTGCTGGCAAGTGATGTGCAGTGGTGGCTACTCATGGGGCTATGGCTTCTCTTGCTCTCCAGCTGTTGTGCTGCATTGCGGGCGTCAGGGAGCAGTGGGAAGGGGATCTGGCAGCACAGTAGTGAGGTGAGCCAGCCATGAGTAACCCTACCAACAGGGAGTTCTGATGCAGAGTAGCAAGCCCAGGTCGCAATCGGGACTGGAGGCAGCAGTCAAGGTCAGAGACAGCACAGGGCAGGTGACGGGGCAGGTCCAAATTCAAGCTGGGAAGCAGAGCTGCTGGCTCTGGATGAGGGCCAGACTGGCAAAGGTCTGAGACTAAGCACAGATGAAGCTGCCGCTCAACAGCAGCACAGCACCAGCAGACACTGGTGGTAAAGCTTTATCTTAAAAGCAGTTCCCGAGGGAAAGGAGAGGCAGGCCCTCACATCCTGCTTTCTTCAAAACAGCTCTGGTCAGTGAAGGAGCTGGCCTTGGACTCAGCCAGATAAACTTTCCTGTGATCAACAAAATGCTTAGGAGGATAATGTCAGGATGCTGTGGCTAGTAACATCATCCCTAGCAGTCCTGTGCCAGGAGTCTGTGCCATTGTGAAGGGTTTGTTATTACTCTTCCTTACTTGGAGAAGAAGGAAAATGATGAAAATGAGGTGAAGTGACGATAGCCCTTAGCCAAGTATATTCTTAGAGCATGGCCTCACACTCGCCCATGATGTGAGCATCTCTGCTGCTGCCACTTTTTTCTTACTCCAAAGCTACTTTCACTCCTTTGGCACTGCTCATGGCTTATGTTTACCTGGAGGTCTTCCTTATGTTGCCTGGGATTTCTTGAATAGCTTTCCAGAAATCTCAGATCCGTCTTCTTTCTGCAGTCAGTGGCATGACCAAGCTTCAAGACTGAAGCAACCCAACAGCCACCGTTCTTGCACGTGTTGTGGTGTTTTGGGGGGAGTGAGAACAGGACCTGTCTGGCTAATGCTGATGCCTCAGAACAATGTAGGGGGGTGGTTTTCTTAGTCACTGCAGCTTTTTATTGGGTCAGTCCCACTAGTCAGCAATGAAAGTAAACAGTGTTAGTACTGGTGGATCACCACTGAGCCATTCAGGGAGATTCTTCCGTTGTGAAGACCGAACCTATCCTGCCAACAGCTCCCAGGCTGGATTTGGTCCATGGGTACTTCCATCAAATCTTCTCCTTTTTTTTCTTGAAAAAGCTTCCTACTCACTCTCTGCCATGCTTTGGGACATGTCCTGTGCCTGACAGAGCTCTGTTACTGTGCCTATGCTAGGCTGCTAGAGCCTAGAAGTCCACCGTGGCTGTTCAGTGCATTCCCAGCAAGGAAAAAAGGAAGTTGTACCACATGCAAAATAAAGTCTTGATGGAAAATTTAACCATATTGCCTTGAAGTACCAGGCTGATCCGGTGCTGTGGTAGTCATACTGAAAACTAAAGAACAGGTGTGTTTTTTTTTTTAATAGAAGAGGCTCTTCTTTTCAGCCATCTCAACTTTCTACAGAAGTAAGCCTACTGCAAAGCATGCACTTTCTGAAAAGGTTAGCAGAGTCAGCAACCACCAGAACAAATTTTGACACAGTTTTCAGCCACCCCCCTGGTTGTACTAGCAGAAAGTCTCAGATTAAAAGCATTTTTTACAGACCAGCCAAGTCTGGCACTGAATTGCTCCAGCCTTTCCTAGTGGGTGGGGGATTCCTCTTTCCTAGAGTTAGTTATAAAATCCTATCCCTTTGCTATGGCAATGATTCCTACAACCTCTACAGAATCTAGAGTGACTGTAGCTAAAACTCTGCTTTGTCAGCAAAGACTGTGCAAATATAAGCCTATGATTCATGGGGAAGTCTGTTCAGAAATCTCTGGCTTGCTTTTGAACTATTTCCAGTCACTGTTTTTGTTGGCTTCATGATGGAAGAGAATTTTAATAGCTGTCTTTAGAGACCTTTATTTTGTGCATTGCATACCAACTGGTCTTCTAATTAATCTGTTCAGTTCACTCTGGACTAACAGTTCTCTGCAAGTTTTCCTAGTTCAGAAAATTTCTTCCTGTTTATTGACATTTAGAAAATCAGAATTCCTTTGCAATCACTAATAATGAAAACTTTTTTTTCTCTTTTGCTGCCCACTATGGGGAGTACTTATATTGGAGAAGCTTTTCTGGAGGAACTCATGTCTTTGAGGGTGTGTATTAATTATGTAGGCAATGGACTTTCTATTGCTTCAACTGATGTTCTGCCCATAGGGTTGACAGGGGATGACAGACAATGCCACAGCTTATAAACAGGAGTCCTTTTCTTCTTGTCAGCTCTGTGCTATTCCAACTGGTGAGCCAGTTATGGGCAGAACTATCAACCATCAATACGCCAGACAAGCAGACATATGAGGAGATATTCACACCATCTAAGGTAAAGTGTCTTTCTTAGTGCTTCAGCAGGACACTCAGGGAACAATACAAGCAGCCTGGGAGAGCCGACTGAAGCACCTTGTTCTGTGTAGTTAGGCAGGTAAAATTGACTAGCATTCCTCTGAGATGAGCTGCTGGATTAACCTCATCTCTGCAGCCTCTGCCATCACTGTTTCACTATATTTGGACTCTAGTGGTTTTGTTTTGGAGTTTTCACTTCTCTCTTTCAGCCGAAGACAGAGCCGCAGAGGCCCAGCAGCAACGTACTTTGCCACATTTACTAATGGCATACTAATACTTGTGGCTTGACTGCTACCCAGGACACCTATCACAATGGCAGAGGTCATTGTTAAAAGGTCAATGCAACTAGGCTCATCCTTGCTGTGAAGGTTGTCTCAAGAAAAAAGGGCTTCATTTAAATAAAAAACAGGATCAAAAGGGGTTTGTTTAATTAATGGCACATATTTGACTGTCAATCAGTGATCTATACATTAAGGTTCAATATTGGTGATACAACAGATAAATTGCAATGCTAGGCACTTAGAAAATCTCATTAACTACCTACACATTTCTCAAGATCTTTCTGTTACTAATTTCGAGAAATGCACACATACACCTGCAGTTACATGGGTTTGTGCATGAACCTCTCTTCTCACAGGAGAAGCAACTCCCTCCATCTTTCTGGGAGTGAGGGTTCCCCTACTTGCACTTGTTTCTCTAGCCTTATGGATACCTGTGCCAACCCCTATCACCCTCTGGTCCACATGCCAGTGAGACAGCACCGGACAGGCTCACATAGACAGCCCTAGGTGTGGGTCTCCACTGGCTGCACCTTGCTGTGACTCTGCTAGCTGGGTGCAGGCTCCTCAGGCATCCATCAGGGAGGCTGCTCTGTCTGGCATAAGCAGGAGCTGGGATGCCAACAGGATGACTTCTAGCAGTGCCAAAACAGGTTTTGCTCCTGCTGTTTCCTGTCCAAGGTCTCTCACCTCTTATTACCAGTTTTCATGCTTCTATTTTACTTCTTTTCATGTCACTTCTTTGTTTTAAAAATCTCCTCGAAATTCCCTGGTTACTGTTTGATCTGGGTGATGGTCACATTCCCCTTTAACGTAATCAGTTTGGGGCACCTGCCTTCCATATGACTTATATATTTTGTCTATATACTCCCTGTGTATGCTTATACTTTTGTTCTAATGGGTGAGCTTCTTCAGGTCATTTGCCAAGGATGGCACATGAGCACCCAAAAAGGATCTTGCTGTCATAGTGATGACTGCAAATCCTCTAGATAAGCTTGTGTCAGCCAAAGTAGAATTTGTGTCAGTAGATTTAAACAAAAAAGCAATATTTTCAATACAAGTGGTATTCTCAGAGTTGGTGGTAATAGGAAAAGAGAGAAGAAAAATTTCAGCTCTTCAACCCTTCTGAGTAAAGAAATACTAGGGAAAACTTCATAATGCAAAGGTTTAAATGAAGCAATATTGAAAGACTCCACATGTGGAAATAGCCTCAGTTCTAGCTGCAGTCTCCAAGAAGATCATAGAATAAACCCTGCTGGAAATTCATTTAGCATTATATTTAACATCTTATTAAATGACGAGTGCATCCTTATCAAGCTTGCAGATTGTGTGAAAGTGGGAGGACCAGTTGCTACACTGAGAAGTAGGCCTTCAAGAGAGGGATTTTGACAGGCTGGATAAATAGGCTGACAGGAACCTCACAAAGTTTAACAAGAGCAAATTCAAAGACCTGCACCTGGAAGGAAGTAATCTCATGCAACCTGACTGTCTAGGAAGCAGATCTGCAGAAAAAAACAGGGGGAGTCCTTCTGGACAATCAGCTGGCCATGAGCCAGCAACATGACCCTGTGGCAAAGCAGCCCGTCAGCACCCTGGGCTGTGTTAGAGTGTAGCTATCATGCCCAGGGAAGTGATCCTTCCCCTCTGCTTGGCACACGTGAGACCACATTTGGAGTTCTGTGCCCAGTTTTGGGTTCCCCAGTACAAGAAGGATAATGACATACTGGCACAAGAGTAGTGGAAGACCACCAAACTGGCTGAGGTTCTGGCACGTGGTATGTGAACAAAGGCTGAAAAAGCTTTGCCGGTCCAGCCTGCAGCAGAGAAGATGAAGGTGAGGCTTTATTGTGTATTCTACTATGCAAAGCATGGAGGGAGATGGTTACACAGAAGAAGGATCCAGACTCTCAAGATGCACAGGGAAAGGACAAGAGGCAACCAACATGAACAAGAGATATTCCAGTTAGATATGAGTAAAAAAATCTTTCCAGTGAGAGAGGTAAAACACTGGGATGAATGCCTAGAGAGACTGTTGGATCTCCATCCTTGGAGTTATTCAAAGCTTGGCTAAACGAGGTCCTGAGCAAAATCCATCTAACCTTGAAGATGGCTCTGCTGTAAACGCGAGGCTGGATGAGCAGACCACCAGAGGTCCCCCGAGCAGCCTGCAGCATTCTGTGATTCTCTAAGGAGGGAAGGAGGAGTGGTAACAGCTTCCACCCTCCATTAAAGATTTCAGCTTGAAACCTCAGTCTACTAGCAACTGCTATGCTACAGTCATAGAAAAAGGTAGAAAGCAGGACAGTGTGGAAAGGATGGGTTGTTCTTAACAGCCTCATCTGGTCTAGCATGTTCTGCACTTTGTTACAATGGCTAATCCTTCTAGCTCTGCCTACTGTCTCCATCCAATACCACATCCTCGCCTGGGCCCCGCTGTGCGGCATTGCCTCAGGCCTCCTTGTAGCTTTCTATGACCTGCCATGATTAGACAGGTCCCTTTTGTCTGCCGTGTCCAAGATTACAGTTTCCTCCTACCACTCTAGTTCTGTGCAGCCCAAAACCTTCTAGCCATCAGCTACAGTGCTCGGCATGCTCTGCTACAGTCATTTTAACCAATCACTCATATGCTCTATTAGTAATCTTTACAAGTGTCACCTAATATTTACGAGTTGTTAGCATAAGCCTGAATTCACAAGAGCTAATGGTACAGTGATGGCAGCACCGTGAGTCTCTTGAGCTCCTCAATCTCTCCTCAGTAATCCCCCCCTGCTGTGAGATAGTGAGATGCTGAAAATCTGCAGGAGTTCCTTGCAGCTCTTTGGGCTAGATGAAAGATTACTGTGATTTAGAGCCTGTGGAGTAAGATAATGGTGGAGGAAAATGATAAGAATTTCAAGCAAAGGAAAAACAAAGCTAATGAAAATGAAGCTAAGCTCCAACCCAAACCAAATATTTAGATTGTTAAAAAAAAAATTCACAAAATTTCTAGTCATAAAGGGTGGCAACTGAATTAAGAAATAACCATCAGGAATAACAGGGCAATTTGCAGACTGGATTGTTCTCTGCTTAATACCAGACCTGCCAAATCTCATGCAGTCAGTGCAAAGCACAAGAATTTGTCACTTGGGTCTCCCTAATCTCCTTTTGCAGCTGCAAGACCAGCATCTCTCACAGCTGTGGTCCCATGCTGGAGCTTTTATCCTTCCTGGGTGCCTCCTGGCCCATAAACAGGAACAAAGCTCAAGCAGTGGCTGTTAGGCAGAATACCTGAGGGTGTCAATGACTCAGAAAGTCAAGAGTCAAAGATTAGTCAGAAAATAAGATAGGGGCCAAATATGTGGTGATGACATTGTTGTATCATGGCTACCTGGCTACACCTGGGTCCGGGGAGAGAGGCATGGGGTAAGAGTGGCCCATGTGAGTGGCTGCTGGTGAGTTTGTAACCACTAGATGGAACCTTAACGTTGCATTAATTCACTGGTCAGCTGTGGAGAGTTAATCCTCATTTTCAGTAAGGCTGTGGCTCTGGTAGCTGTGTGTCAACACCTGTGCTCAGCAGCATAAGGCTTGTATGGAAACGCAGTGAGTGGTCCCAAAATATGGGCAATGCATTTATTCTGGTCAACAGGGACACCGAATAGTGTATGTCCAAACCATGGAAATGTTACTGGTTCCTACTGCACGGCACAAAGACCTTTGATGACTTGATTAAGAGAGCCAGGAGACATCTTCCATTAGACAGATCACCAGCACGTGATTTTGGGTAAGTCGTTTAACCTGATTGTGGCTTGGCTCTCCCATCACTAAAGTGAGTTTTGAAACTCTCTGCACTGAAGTGTGCTGAGTGTCCAATGCATTATTCCTGAAATGATTTAATACTCTTAGGTGAGGTACATTGTGCCAATATGCAGTGGCAGACAAAAATGCAGTTGACTAGAAACTGCTACGCTGCCACAAATCCTGCACTCTGCTGTCCTCCAGGTTTCTGGGCAGCAGGAAGAGGAGACTCCAGACTTATTTTCTTACCGCCCACTAAATAAAACAAATTAAATGGGAGTTACGATACATTTCTGAAAAGCTTAGAATGTTTAATTATTATTAAAGAATAACCAGTATTACAAGGCCTAGAGGCCTACAGGCAAGATCTGTGTTGTACTGTGTCTTGTACAAACACAGAGTAAGAGGAATTCTTTCTCCTGAGCATGTTACAGTCATCATAGAAAAGATGTACCTGGGGACAGAAAGCAAGCAGTGCCCTAGTAAATGCAAACAAGCTTTACATAAGGGAATTCAAAGGGAAAAGAGTATCTCAGCAGCTGGTGTAAAGCTGACAGAGCACCACTGATGCTGTAAGTTTACGGCAATTTATACCAGCTGAGGATATGCCTAAAGAGGTGAAGTGTCTTAATGTTGTATTCAAAGCCTAGCCTGGAGTTTAACCAGATCTTCAGAATCCTAATCACAAGACTTTCCTTTTCATGTGCTTGCTTTCCTACCAGCCGGCTCCTGGAAGAATGGCTTGCTTGTCTTGGATTGTGGTCCTCAAGGACTCAGTTGAAACATCATTGCACACAGTTTGTAGGAACCTAGGTGGGATTTTAGATGGGCACACAGTAACCTGGAGAAAGACTGGTTGAGATCTGAAAAAGAAGAGACTGAAAAATTGTAATTTGTGGTTTTAAAGGAGTGTCATCTGGAAGGAAAGTAGAATTCTTGCTGTTATCAAACAAATTTTAAAAATAATTCCTATTCTAAGCAATGCTTGAAGATTAAATGTCTTTTCTCACTGAACACAGTATGATATATTGCTGTCTAACTTTTTATCAGATAGTTGAGTTGTGTATTAATTGAATATATTGCTCCAGGTGAATTATCAGCATGTAAAAATTGTTAAAGATTTTCTTTTCCTTACCTGCATTGGGGTGATATTGTGACTATGTTAATATCAGCCATACTGTACAGAGAAATGTGAAGGTATTTGTTTTATCAGGACACATGGGAGGCAGATGGCTCCAAAATATTGCTCAACAGTTACTTTACCTTTCAAATTTAAAAAAAAAAAAAAATCCAGATGTAACTGGTAACTATTCTGAGAAATGTTTATAAGATATCCAGCTGAAGATATACAAATTGATAAAAATGTTTCTCTTTTTTTGTGTAAACAAAAGACGCACAAAGAAACCAGTGAAAGTCACCAGAATATTGAAAATGGAGCAGGAAAGCCTGCTGTTAGTAGGAGATTAATGGTCTCTCTGGTACTCTGTCCTTCTGAGAAAGAAAAGCCAGACCTCCTACAAGTACATTTTGCTGACTGCCAAAAGCATGCAGGGAAAGCAGTAAGGAAGTTAGTTACTAATTTGATTTGTTAATTAACTGATAGCTTATATGAAATACATTAGGTGATAGCATAACAGTCCAAAACTGTAACTTCAAAGTTTGTAGAACATTTAGGCTTTTAGACTTCCAACTTCAGCTTGTGGGTATAACAGGAACAGTTTGCAGAACCTAATTTGAAGTCAGTGAAGTGCCTTTTGGAGAAGTTCAACTAGAAAAGTAAAACTCCATATAAGACATTACTGAGTAGAGTTAGTACCAGTCACACAAAAAAGGTGTAGAAACAGAGAGAGGATGAGCCCTATACAAGCAGCAAGCCTGTCCTCCTGGTTCACAGGGCAAGCTAAGGATGTTGCATTTCTCACTTTTGGCATTTCGTCCTATCTGTGTGGTGTTACTAAAGCAAGAGGCAACACTTGTGCTTTGCAATGCTTGTGACTAGAGGAAAATCAGTCAAACGAGGTACTTGGATTAAGAATAGGTTGAATAAGGGTTTGGTTTGTTTTTGAAGGCTTGTTCTGCACATGAATTCTGAATTTTCTGGCTTTGGTCAGTGCTTTTCTCCTTCTGTTTCACAAACACTAACAACTGAAAACCTCCGTCCTCCAGTGATGCCAGAGTCCCAGGACTTTAACTGATCTACTTATCAGTGCCCCAATAAAGGACTTTCACTGATGCCAATTTCACAAATGCCAATTTTCAAGACACACGTGGAGGCATTGCTCTCCATCTTTGCTGCAGTTAGTTTAACCATTGCTCCATCTTCTACACTGTCACAGTTTTTACTTCTATTAGGGCTAAGATTAAGATTTCAATGAATTGATTTTCTCCAACCCTCACTCCAAACTTTCCATTTTCAAACTTAATTTCTGCATTTAATTCCTCCAACAGGTCCCTGCCCAACAATGGCTTAGGTGAATTTGGCATATATAAAAATTTCTGAGTTCCCAATTGTCTTCCGAGTTTAAAATCAAAGGGTTTAAAAAATATGCTTTTTTGCTCAGGCCAGTAGCTCCCTTTACTGACACGAATTCATCTCCTACAGGGGTCAAAGCTTGGTTTAAAACCAAAAAGGTAGCTCCCGTATCCACCAAAAATTCTAATTCCTGTTGATGTTTCCCTAGCTTCAAGGTAACCAGTGGATCCGCTAGGGGAGATTCCCCAGGTCCCCGTCAGTCCCTAAGTTGAGCAACCATGGGTCTTCCCCTACCCCCACCCTTATTCCATTCTCTCTTCATTGCTTCCGGGCACTCACACTTCCAATGCCCCCTCTTCTTACATCATGCACATTGGTCCTTTCCTAGTCTAATTGGTTCTCTCCTCTGAGGAGTCTGTTTCAACGCAGACATCGTTGCAGTCACTATCCGCCTCTTCATTCTTCTGTCT
>JAVSBS010020564.1:13455-23518 GCA_033124195.1 Coracias cyanogaster | reverse complement strand
GCTGCAGCCCCCTCCAACCCACATCTCTTCCCCACACAGTGCTGAGGAGGCCGGACAGTGAGGGGGATGCTATGTTGGGGGGGTAATAGGTTACATCCCTCTCTTCACCAGCTCTTGTAAAAAAGCAGTTTGCCTTAGAGTCTTTCTGCAGTATTCTTGGAAATAAGGACAGAAATTAAATGAAGAGAGCACATGACTTGTGAAAAGGAAGTATCAGGGTTGTTGCAGCAGTCTGAGCATATCAGAGACTGTGCTTGTAGTAACAAATTTTATTAATCTGATATAAAGTGACAAAACTTTAAAGTAGTAACTAGCACTTTAACAACTTGTTGCTGACTCTCCTAAAAGAGTGAATAAATACCCATTCAGCTCTTTCTCAACTTTCATAAAACTGTGTTTTACACTGACCACACAGAAATACCGTCTTCCAGATTGAGAGTACTGACACGCTTGTGCTTGTGCTTAATTATAAAATCCCTGTGGTCTTGGCTGGAGACAGTTTTCCTAGACTTTGGGCTTGATTATCTTCTGTGATATGCAGGCATCTGCTTATTGGAGGGCACAAGTCTTTATTAAGAAAGCCTGTTACTGATGTGCAACATTCCCAAGTGATTAAGGCTTTAGTTTAATCCTGTTCCATCTATTCTGGAATAGTTCTGCCTCCAGGAAGGGGTCGCTAACTGATTTTGATTTTCCAAATTGTAGTTTAATAAACAAGAGGTTTAAAAATTAAACATAGGATCACGTGTTTCTCCAAGCAGACTGTACTTTCACGCTTAGGAAGAAATTGGAAATTGCATTGGGGTTACATAATATTACAGTGTGATCTCATCAGCTCCAAGGATGCTTTCAGTTCCAGCTCTGAACGCCTGCAGAGACAAAGTGCAAACATGTTGAGTGCTGGGATCAGAAACAGAAAGAAGAGTGAGATGCTTTTTGGTGATTCCAACAAAAAAATAAATGGTGCTGATTTTGTCAAGCTTTTTTCAATTTAACCATCTGTTGTAATTATAAGCCAGAATTCATGTCACTAGTTGACACAGGCCTTTTATGCATTGTGCAGCTCCATCTAACTAGAGCAGGACCAGTGAAAAGGCTCTGTAGGTAGGACTGAGCTCAAGGACGTTTGCGCGATGCCTGCGGTCCCCTGGTCTCCATAGTCAATATAGTTCTAGGTGTTACAACTGAAGGATCTCAGAGGGTGACTCATCTGATCAGCTATAAAGTGACTTCTTTAGGGTGACATCAACTGTTCTTTAGGCTCCCTTGACCATGCTGATTAGGCATGCAATTCAGTGTCTCAATCCCAGGCACCTAGGGCCATCTGCGATATCATGCCATATCTACTGGCTTTCCAGCCAATGTTACAGAAGCTCATTGAGTCTCTCACAGACCTTGTGCCATATCCACCAGTCCCAATACCTTGTTATCTCAGGCTAGTTAGGTCACACATCCAGACTGACAGATGCATAGAAGTCGATGTCTTCATCTGGAGGCAGATTTCCAGCCTTTTCTGCATTAATGTTATAAGGCCAACGACACCTTGAAAGTCCAACCTTAGCATGTAGAGCAGTGATGCTTCAAGTCAACAGCATTGCTCAGTAGGTGTGCAGTAAGGCCACAGAGTGACAGGATCACAGAAGATCTCTGTACTTCCCTAAAGGTTGAATGAAGAGGAAAAGAAATAGAACAAACTACCTTAAACCGCCAACTCAAGACTAAAAAACCCTTAAAGATCCAAATCTTTCTCTCATAAAATATGAAGTATGGTTGACTAACAAAGGCAAAACTGGAAGCTTTGGTCTGAATCAGATATCATAAAAAAGAAAAGGTGGCCCACAAGTTTTACTATGCCATGGTGACTGATAGAGAACAAGAGCTTGGTAATTGTTTGCAAACCAGTCCTGGAAACTTCTTGACTGTTCTGAGATGCAGAAACTGAATCGGAGGATGGTGCAGTTGTAATCAGCATTTTACCTGAAAAATATTACCAACCCTCTCTTCTTTGGAGGCTGAAATGACAGGAACTATAAGTAAGGCATATTAATGTGGGAACATATGTTAGAATGGACAATAAGCTGAAAGAGAAGAGGAGAACATCAAGATGATGGCAGGATTTACTCTGGATTAAAAGGCAGTGATGTTTTTCAGGCAAGTAGGAAATCACCAAGCCAGTGTAGTGTAGGACAGATTAAGGTTGCAGAAAAAAATTTGAATCAGCGATTTGAAGTCTTTAAGTTTTCCTGCAATTTTCCTTTAGTGTTGGTCATCACTTGGATAGGTTTTCACATATATTTACATACCTAAATATCTAAAGACATACTTAGAGTTGTTTTGAAGAGCTTTTACATTTTTTTGCAAGTCTTACCCAGCACTTTCCCACAGCTGTGAGCATCCTATGGCTAAGTGGAAAATTATCCTTGCTTGTTGTTTGTCGTGCGTAGTGCCTAAGCTGCAGAGTTGTTCAGGATCAGAGGCTCAGCGGTTCAGTCAATTCAGTGCTGGCCCATTAGCACTACAAAGACCAGCCACCATGGCTGAGCCTATAGTAGCCATGTAAACAGTGTCAGGGAATGTCCCCACCTGTGGGAACAGTCACCTTGGTGGCACCTTTTGGTTTGTACCAACCAGCATGCTCCTGAGCAAAGCCTGGCATGGTTCGGGAGTTATTGTGGGCCAGAGACCATTCCTCAAAGGAGCTTTGGGTGCAATCAGGCTAATTTGGAAGGGTGATCTTAAAAGTGAGGCTGTTGGCTGTCCCATTCCAGTTGGCAGCAGGGCCTAAGAACTGTCTCGAGGACACTATGTTTACTAGCATGCACGTTCTCAAGAGTAACAGCTACAGTCTAGATGCACTGGCTAATTAACCTTGCCAGGAAAGGGAAGATATCCCAGTTAAACCACTGTACTTACAAGGCTGCAGCACCTCCATTACCTGCAGTGCACTGGGTATCACTAGATGTCCCATCATGACGTGCACTGTCCAAACGCAGATTATTTCTGCCTGTCAGTGGGCAGGAAAGCTTTGCATCCAGCAGTTTCCCTCACAGCTGGCACCTTATGCCAAAGTAGCACATTTTTTAGCAGCTGATCCATGGATGAATGTACACGTGTAGTGCTGCAAAAGTCTATGATATGATGAACTGGAGTTCTTTGTGAACGTTTGCATGAATGAAGGAAACAAACCTTCCTTCTGTCCCATAAGCTGTATCACCCTTAAGCTCCTAGTGACGCTCACCAGCTTTCTTTGCTGTCAGACAGAGTGCACCAGGCTTTTGCCAGGGCTCAGACATGAGAAATTCTGTGCTGTAGACAGGCCAGCAAATTAGCCCCTAGACATCTCTCTTGGCTTTCAGCCCTTTCTAGCTTAGGAGAAACTAACAGATGTGCCCTTTTGCTGTTCTGCTTTGTGCTCATTATAGGTTTCCAGGCAGGGGAAATTAGCAAAGTCTCCTTAGCATCTGCCTTTTGTAGCCAAGGAGAAGTCACATGCAGACAAGCTCCTCAGCCCTGACTATCTGATCTTATTTGGGCACAGATCCCCGTAAGCTGACCACCCAAACTGTCCCCTTCCTTTGCCACTTGTGCCAGCCCCATCTGGTCCTCCCGTGGGTGTACCTTTTCTCTCACAAGAGAGAGGAACGTGCTGTGCATCAAGAGGTCAGTGCCTTTGCGGCATTGCTCCGGAGAATTTGCAATTGGTTTTGAAGAGCCAGAAAACAAACAACAAAAAAAAACCCAAACCCTCTAAGGCTTTAGTCATATTTCTTTAATGGTGGTAAAAGAGCCATGGATCTGTTGTCAATCCGTTGCCATGGCTATTCATTTTTATTAAAGCCTCAGGTCTCACAGTCCAGTAATTACCTGAGAAACTTGGGTCTTGCTTTAGAAGAAGTTATAGTAACAGCTGTGGATAAAGGCATGGAAATACTCATTCTAACAGGCAAAACAAGAACACTTGAAAAAAACTAACAGGAGCAGATGCATGGATGTCAAAGGGGTGAGGATGACAGCTGACTGGGCCACATTCTGGATGGCACGTCCCCACACCAGATCATCTGATGAGGAACAACCTCAGTGTCAATTAATGTGACAACGGCCCACACGGGACCCACTCATATGACAAGGAAGGGAAACACTGTTTGTCGTCTCTGCCAGGCCATCCAGGTATGCAAAGAAGAAGGTCTCTTCCTTCTCCTCTCCCCTGGCTGCATCACCTTGCCTGGCTCCAGTGCAGGCAGAGGCAGGCTGTCACACTGGGCTTTCAACCGAAGAGTTATGAGCGTTTAGAGCAGACAGCAGGAGGCAGGGAAGGGTCAGTTAATCACAGATCCCTCATTTGGCAAAGAAACATCATGAAGTAAATTCTTCTGGTGACGTTTTTGAGCTTGCTGGGTTTAAGTAAGTGTCTATGTGGGGAGCAAACCCTTCATCATTGATCAGCCATTAGCATGACTGATAATCACACAGACTGCTGACCCATCATGTAGTGCCTTAGTAAAAAATACGTTCTGCAATGTGAGACAATGCCTTTACAGTTCTTGTTTAATTGTAGTAACTTAAATGAATTATAGAAAAAAAACTGTAGGCCTGTTTCTTTCACCAGCAGAAGGTTACCGGGAATCAAGATGATAGTATTATGGTGTCTAATAATGAGGCAATGAGCTACAAGAGGCTCTTACCTAGCCTGTGGAAGAGTCCGTTTTCACGGGGACTGCTTTGAACCAAGAAGGGATATTAATTTTCTGAAGACGTTGGTCTTATTCAGCCTCAAACTGTTGGAGCTTGGTGCAGGAGTTACCAAGGGAAACCTATACATCCTGTGAAGTGCATTGGGGTGGACAACATCATTGCAACAAAGGTAGGGGTTGCTGAAGTTATTGGAGTTTACTCCAGTTTTATGCTGATATAAATCCTCTATGCTAAGCCACTGTCCTTATTACAATAGATGCCAGGATCCTGTAACTGCACCTCAGAGGGAACCGGATGACACAGCTTCCTTTGCTGGATATGTTTTCACCCTTGGAGCTGTGATGGACTTGCCCCAGTAATACAAAGCAAAGGCAAATACACTGCAGTCACAAATGGGACAGCCTGGAATATATGCTTGCATGCCATGGGCTAATTGCCTAAACTCCTGATATAATCAGTGGAGACAAAGAGATAATTTGCCTGTTCCTCTGACCCATTTCAGATGCCTGCGGTAGGTCAAGATGAACTTTCAGTCACTAAAGCAAGTTATTTTCTTTCAAATGCCACAAAGTGAGAGGGAAACAACTGATTTGGACCTCCAGCTCTATTGATTGCAATGAATGTTTTTTTCTTGGTGTCCATCAGTAAAGGTGACAGCAGAATTAAACTCCATTTGAGGATGGAAAGGGCATCTGAATTTGGTATGCTTTTTTTCTACTCTGAATTCTGCTTGGCTGTGTTAAGAACTGACCAGTACTGAATGAGACCATAGAGTTAGGAAATTTAGAAGATATTCAGTTATCAGAACAAACAGATAAGAATATTAATATAGGATTTAACCATTCAGATTGTGTGAATGGGAAATCATATAAATTGAAATCTGGAAAGACAAGATTAATGAGGTAAATTTGACATTACAACAGCGATCTCTGTACTGAGTCAGTGGCTGCTGCATGCACTGGGCAAATGGCCACTCCATATAGCTCACTTCTGAAATACTAAATGAAAGACTTTGGCTTTTTTGTGGCAAATGGAAAAAAATATTTGATTAATTACTATTTGTTGTATTATATGATGGTCAAAACAAAGAAAAGATGAAACTCTCCCATTTAAAATCAAATCAAATGCCTTGTAATACGACACAGATAAATACTTTACAATTATAGGATGCAACATCAGTGCCCGTAGGGAAATACAGAACTATATATTTCTAATGCCAGACATGAGAAAGACTATTTATTTAAATTGCATGAAGAATTTACACTCCACTAATCTCATTACAAACCATACATAGGAAACATGGGTCAAAGCACATTATACAATAAAATTGGACCTTAAAAGATTATCACACTCATAAGGATCTTCTCCTAAATAAAAGAGGCAAGACACTTTATATTTTGCAACACCTGGCTCTGGAAAGTAATGCTGTTAGAAAACGCTAATGCTGTTAGACTTGTTTAACGAGCAATTTCTCTTCCAAGATTCCTTTTTCAATTGAAAGCCATCATTAACACCTGTCAGATCCATATAAACAAATTCACCTTTCAAATCATGTGACTTGGTCGTATTATAGCTTACGCGCTTTCTGAATTTGTGTCTCTGAGGGTGGTAAATTAAGTGACAAAATAAACCTTTTCTCCTACGCAATGATAATATCTAGCTCCCGCGCTGCCTTTTTCCTCTGTATGTGTTCAGCTGCTTTACCACCATTCTCATTTATGTTTTGTGAGAAAGCTGTAACAACTCACCCCAGCAAGGTGCTAAACCCCATGCTTTTGTGTTCTCTGGGACCCTAGAGGTAAGGATGGCACTGTAGTACCACTCTGCTGATGACACCGTCATGATTGTACAGTCTGGCACCCTGGGGTTGGCCAATGTCTGCAGGTACATTGGACAAATTTATGATCAGCAGTGGGCAAAGTGGCAGCTTTGATTTAAAATCATGTGCCTATTTGAAAGGACCAAGGAGCTGTTCCCATCTTTTTTTATCATCACCATTTGAGGACAATTGCCCAGCTGAGCATTTCATCCACTGTGGCTCAACGTAACAGGTAATAACAGTATTTTTAATAGAATTGTCAGACATGTGGATCTGTCTATCCTCATCTCACTGCATATGATCTGCACAGGCATCTCAATCTGCTTCAGCTCCTGGAGCTCAGATCAAAGATCTGTGCTTTCCAGCTGGTGCAAAGAGGCCTAGGAGGTTCTCCCACAGATAGGCATGTTTCAGCATAAACACTGCTGGAACATGAAACACACACATGCCTGATCTATCTCCTAATTATCTTCTCTATAGGATCAGGGTATGTGTACAGCCATCATGTTGCAATCCAGTTAGGGCCTTGGAAAATACTGAAGTTACTGTTGGGAGAGCCATAGCAATTAATTCAGGGCTCTGGCCTTATTCAAGGACAGAGACCTGTCAAGTCTAACAAGGCAAGTGTGAAATTCATGCCTCTCTTGTAGCCTTTACTGTGGCTTCTCTGCTTTTTTTCCCCAGGGGCCACCTCATTGTCTGCTGGTGACCACAGAGCTGCTGGCCCACCATGTGTGGCCTGTGGGCTTTGAAGCTGTGCAGGGCAGCTGCAGATCCACATGGGGGAGAGGATGATGAGAAACCTCCCTTGGGTCCAAAGTGACCCACTGAGGAGGGACTCAGCTCCTGTCCAGTTACTTGGCCAAGAACACAACTTTGGTGACTGTAGGCTCAAGAGGTCAGAAGATACAGTTACTGAAGGACACCACCTCCAGGGCCATTATGCCTGTGGCTCTTGCATGCGCATTTATTCTTATTTATCCCTGTGGCTTTGCATTGGAAAAGTTAATATCCCGTCCATAGAGGAGGGAGGGGGGAAAGTAGAGTGTAGACAAGCAAGGACCGTGATTTAAATGACTGAATAATAATAATAAATGTATTAAAGGAGGTCCATTTAATTACACTCACTCATATGCAAAATACCTTGACAAGATCAGCTGTTTCAGTATTCCTTCTCTAGAAAATGACATAAGATTACAGCATTTTCCTTCATCAGCTTTCTCTTGTTCCTAAAGACAAATTTAATTCATGATAGTCCCAGCACACAGAGAAATCACCTCTTTGTACAGCTTCAGAGAGACTCCACGTAACTTGACATGGATCCACGTAACTTAAATTCTACAAACAGCTTGAGGTAACTTCTTTTCCATTTGCTGTCACTGAACCACCTATAAACTGAGGATTTATAGACAATTTATATTTTAAACTGCCAAGTTATGAAACAAGCTGGTTCTATATTGCCATAGAGATCCACTCGTTGCAGCAGCCTGTATGTACACTTAAATGTTATTTCTCCCTGGGAGTCCAATAGGCCTCTGCTGGTCCTGGTGCCAGCCATTTAGCCTCTGGAAGAAGTTGAAGTGTTAATTCGTAAACAGGCACCTAACTTTTATTCCGCTGTTCTTATTTTTTGAGAATACTGGCAATTATTTCACAACTGATTTAGATCACTTGATGTTTTTAGGTAAGTAAATAAATAAGTGTTTTTAAGTCTGGGCTTTCCCCACCCACTTTTTTCCTTTCATCTTTTTTTTAATTGGGAAAAGAGATGAAAAATATCATAAAAGTCAGTTTCTAATTTTCATTTTCATTTAGAGTAAAATTTTTTTTTCTTCCTTGAGCACACACACTTATCCTTAAAAATAAAGTTTCCTAAGCAAACTGCAGGAAGTCTTGTCACTCATCAAGCACTCATGGCACTGACCTCTAGAGTTTTAGATTATTTGAGTTCTGTCTCACACAAACTAGGAAGCAACCTTTCAGTCAGTTTCTTTTTTGTATAACAATGTGGCATTTAGCATCAAACAAGGCATTTTAAATAGAGCCAGTTGGTATCAAGTATTTTCAGGGAGGAAGCCTGGAATTGTGATTCTCTTCACTTTCCTCATTACAGATTTTGTCTCTTTAAACTGTAACTGATAAACACTGACCGATTTCCCCATCCTTGCCTCTATGCTGTGTTGGTCAGACTTGCTGGGTGGTGGGCAGCTAGAAGGATTTGAGGCTCAATAAACAATGTAGGAGCCAGCCTGTTGATTTGGGGTCTTTGGAGTCAAAGGTATCGTAGAAACTGCACAAACTGCTGCTGCCGCTGGGGGAAAAACCCCACAAACATCTTTTTTTTTCTGTTATAAAGATATTCTGAAGTTTTCCAGCTTGCAAGGAAGTTTGAGAAAGGACTCTCTATGTCTTGGGAGATCCATCTGTGGGAAGGTATATCCAGGAGGGACATCTAAGACATGCCCTTTTCACCTTTGCTGTCTGGGCAGGTTTTGATGGCAGACATATCTACCTGTGAAGCATGAGGATGTGTCATTCAGCCTGATGCATCTTTTTAACCCACTCAGCTGGTGAGAGATTCAGTCATAGAGCAAAAGAATCCAATCTCTTATCTTGGTTACAAATAGGTGTTGCAATTTCCATCAAATATAACAAATGAAATAGAGCATCTCTTTCCCAAAAGGAACAAGCGTCATCTGAGAAAATAAGCTACAGCATGGGAAATCTTTTACTGATGAACCTAATCTTCTTTACCAAATTATTAAGTTACAGATTTATTTGTTTGTTTATTTATTATTTAAGGCACCATGTCATTGTTAGAAAAAGGGCTTAAGCAGCAGTGCCCCCAAAGTCAAACCATGGCATAGAGAGCCAATAGATTTATTTACTTGCCACACAAATATTGTCCCCTGAAGACACACATTTACTGTTGGTGCCCAGAGAGGAGCCAAAGGTAAAGCACAGTCTTTGTGGAAAGTTCCTTCAACTTTGAAGTTCGTTCGTTTTCACAGCCTATGACGTGCCAGTTTTGGCCATTGAAAAGCGTGATTCAAGATGCCTTGGTATGTCATGGCTCCCTCTTCATCTGGGCAGGTAGCCAGGATCTCTCCCATGGGTGGGGGTGAAAAAGGGAAAGACAAGTTCTGATGTGTCAAGAGCTGCTGTTTTGAAAGTTGCTTGGTTTTAATTTCATGAAGCACATTTCCATAGCAAAATGGTGGGCATAGTAGAAGTGGGTTTTTTCTCTTTGTTTTTGTTCTTAAATATAGGAGCACTTCTCTAAGGACAGGAGAGTAGATGAGAGGAAAAGAGAATGTAGTTTATTTTTTAAAAGTGTTAGAGATGCTACTGGACTTTTTTTTTCAAAAAGGAAAAAATGGTGAGCTGTTTAGCATTCAGATATGGATAGAGATTAATATATATAGATTTATGTCTAGCGCTTTTTTAACGTCAGCCTAACATACAAAATTTACACATCTATACAGGAGACTTCCTCTAGAAAAGGAGGAAAGAGAAATTGATTTTCATATGTCTATAGGTGCCACAGGTGGC
>JAVSBS010020563.1:87919-113910 GCA_033124195.1 Coracias cyanogaster | reverse complement strand
GGGCTCCAGAGCTGGATGCAGTACTCCAGGTGAGGTCTCACCAGGGCAGAGTAGAGGGGCAGAATCACCTCTCTTGATCTCCTGGCCACACTTGTTTTGATGCAGCCCAGGATGGGATTGGCCTTCTGGGCTGCCATTGCGTATTGATGGCTCATATCCAGGAAATAACACTAGAGAAAAGAAAAGGCATTTTCTAAACCTAGGAGTTTTCTTCCTCCCAAACAATGAATACAGATGGGCTTTGAAAGAGATACAAGGAGTAGAAGAATAGCAGGCAACATGTATTTTGGAAATGCACTACTAGTCCCATTTTTAATCACAAAAATATTGTTAAAAAATAAATCGTGTGCTATAGTTTTAGTGGTTTAAAATAAACTGCATGACTTTCAGATCTTTGCATTTAAGAACGATAATGGAATATGCCTTATAATGGATGACAAAGATTTTCAAAGCCACAAAAGGAACCTATACCATTTCCACTTCCTAACTGAGTATTCAAATTCCCTAGAAGGAATAAAAACCTCAGTTTGTTTTGATCTGACCTAAACTGATACATCTTGGACATATTGCTTCTATATCTCCTTTTGCAATCTGTTTAATTTTATGCTTTGAAATTGTCACTATATTGTTGTCCTATTGACTTCCTCCTCTTTTGGCTCTCTCTCCCCTTTTAATTGCATACTCTATACTACTCCGGGTAAGCTAGTTTTCTGGGCAGTATTTATTGGGGGAGACTGTCTACCGTGGACCTTTTTTTTTGATACGCATTACATTCTTGGTGATCGCTGATAAATATTGCTTGAGATCAAAGGCGTCTGATTAAAAAAAGTCTAGTAAGTGACACAATAACCCTTGACTGTGGGTTAATGGTACTATCCAATCCTTGTCAGTGAAGGCAATCATAAGGATTTGTAAGAGGTGCAGTAGCTGGCCAAGAATGAAGGCCACAACAAAAATGTATGTGGGAATGCGTGAAAGAGAAATTGTGTTTCTGTCATGGGAAAAGAAGCTTTTTAGGAGCAAATTGAATAAATCTCCCTTAGTGTCCTGAGAGAGCTTCTAAAATGTTCTGTTTACAAAATACAACAGGTCTGCTTTTTTTGTTTTCCAAGTGTAAAGAAAATTAATAATAGGAAGGACATTCTATTATCTACAGGAATCTTGATGACTATATGATGGAAATAATGGAGATGTGTTTAGCTGTTTTATTCCTTTAATTGTTGTAGCATATACAGGATTCAGCTTGGACCACGTGAATCCTGTGACATAACATTTCTCTTTGTTCTCCATGTGGAGTAATTGAACATGTCATCCATTGCTGCAAACTATATGGCTGTGAGTCACCTAACAAAATGGGCCAACTCTCTCCCTGTAGTAACTCTGCTGAAACTAATACAATTAACTGTCGGGTGAGCTTTTCTATTGTGTGTAGCCCGTACAATTACTTCACTAGATGATAAGAACTTAATTAACTGACTCTGAATTTTCAGCATAGTTCCTCTTTCACTTCAAATAGCTTTTCTGCTGATTCGTAACATATGTGAACATTGACCACACATTGCTAAACTCCGTCTTTCTTTTTTTGTTTCTGCATGACATCCCTGTATATATCTAAAGCAGAAAAGCATATATCATTGTGTCTGATGTGACCTCTTTGTCCTTTTGTTCCCTTCCTCACACAATCATTTTGGAACATTCTGTCCTCCAACACTGAAGTGTGAGACATGAGTCTCCTTTAGCCTTGATGGAAGAACAAGTAATACCCATTAACGTTAAAGGAATTTCAACATATGGCTTGAGGTTTCCCCAGAGATACTATAGAAATTTAATTGAGGTCATCATTAATTTTGATCCTTTCCTTCAGCTGAAGCCTCGAGCTAAAACAACAGCCTTCACTTTGAAATGCCTCATTTCTGCCGATGTATTTCAACCCTTTTAATTAATCCATTTTCTCCATGATTAAAAAAGTATGAATTGAAGGGAGTGGGACCATTTAATCAGTGGAAATAAATACATAGAATACTTCTGAGCTTGTGTGAGAACTGCGTGGCACCCTGGGTAGTCAGCTGTTAGAGTGGTGGATTTAGCTAGAGTGATTTGAAACTTTACTGTTCTCAGTTGTCTGCTCTGCCCTTCTGCCAGACATCACTGCCTTCTTGGCAGAGGTGGGAAAATGGGCTACTTGCCTGCGCTTCAACTGGTCCAGACTACAGTTCAGCACTTCACGCTGATGATGGGCACTGTTGGGCTGGGATATGCCCTGGGGTTGCTAAGATGCAGTCGTATCGTCTGCCTCTGTCAGAAAGAATTCATAGGAGCGTAGTTGGAAGCTAAGGACTCTGCTGGAGTCCTTTCATGTACAGTTGCAATAGTAAAGAAAAAAGTGTGTTCAAAATTTGGGTTGGCAAATCTGAGTTAACTGACTCAAGAACAGCAGAGTAGATGATAAAGTTCAAAGTAGAAGTGCTGAAATTTATAGGAGTGTTTGGGGAAAAAAAAAATTGGCTGCCAGCTGAAATTAAAGCCAAGCTGGCTTAGTTTTCATTGTTCTTTTAGCAATTGTTAGTTTACTTGGATTAATCAGAGACTGAGAGCTACTTGGGTGAAGACTGAGAACATTTTGTTTTATTTTAGTGTACACATACATTTAAGGAATTAAATTAGCCTAGTTGATGATGAAGATTTTTGACTTTTTATATTAAAAATCTGACTAATGTATAGTATCTCTTGGGGTAGAAAATATGTAATAGGAAAAAGGTCTTTAAAATAGCAAATAAAAGCTTCTAGTAAAAATCTGAGGCAAAACAATTCAAGTTAGGGGTTATGATTTTAAAGGAAGGGTGTAACTAACTACTGGAACAAAATGCTGTGAGAACTGATAGATTTTCAGTCTTCATGTCTTCACAACAAAACTGGATGTTTCCTGGGAGATATGATTTAGCCCAGCAGAAGTTATATTTTAGTTGAGTGTGAATTACAAACAAGCTTTTCCAGTAAAAATAAGCTAATTGGCTAAAATTTAAAGGCCTAGTACATAAAGTCACAGCAGATGATCTACTGGGTGATTCTGACATCAGCTTCTAGACACGTGTGTGAAATACTTAGAAAATGGAGCAAAGCAGTGAGAAATTATAGCATTTACACTTTTATGAATAAACACCTCTGTTTATGTTATGATAAGCCTCTCTGAACTATGTGCAGCTGGTCTACTTCTAATCTCATTTACACCCATTAAACGAACCTGATTTACCTTGTGGTGAAACTAGAGGAAACCCTGTTATTCCCTGCTGATTTTAATAAGCATCTTCCACTCTATTGATGTTGATGATATAATATTTCATATTGGATAGGCAGGGGGCACTTGGTATTAGTAATTTTCAAGTAACGCTTCCAGGAAGGTAATTTCAGTATAAAAAAAGCATACCATGAAGCAGACGGAGCAATCAATACTTACACATGCTGGCTGGAGCTGTTTTTGGTTTATGGGTATTTTCCTCTCCCCGTTCAATATTTCTGAATTTTCATAAGTCTCTGGCTCATCCAGGATTACACTTATCAGTGATGCCACTATCCCAGACAGTGTTTCATTTTCAGCATTTCAGGGCTGTTGGAGTCGAGGTTTTCTATTTGATTTTTACAGAAAGCATATTTCATCTGATTTCATCCACTCTACCATATCGAGTGCTGCTACTGCTTGGCAAGGCACACAATTGGCTCAGAGACATGCTCTCTCATCTCCTACAGTGACATTATTGTCATGAAGAAAACATCCCTCAGTGGGCAGATCCTTCTAGTTTGAGTTCCAGATTGCCACTTGTTGATAGGTCACAGCTATATTCTCTCTGCCTTGGATCCCAGCTTGTGACAATGCAGGATGTTGATGCCCTTGCTTGCAAATTGGACTGTAACCCTTGCAGTATACTGTACGTTGTGTGTACTGTACAGCATACAGGCTCTAACATGTAGTATGTTATTTTTTTATTTACAAATAGTAACCAGGCTTGGATATTTAGTATTTCAAATGGTATAGTTTGCTTCTTTCTCCTTGCTTTGTTCTTAATTTGGTTAAGTGTGGTAATAAATCTGATGCTTGTAATGATTTCTAACCTATTTGTGTCACATTTTCTGGACTGAAGTACATGTAAGATTTAACTGTTAAGAAGCAAATCTATCCTGATAGTGCACAAATTTCTCCATGTCATATTTTCTTAGATTCTCTCTTGAAAATCTGGTGGTTTAGGTTTTTTCAGTCTGCTGCTTTGTCAACTTATTCTAAAGTTTATGAATTAAGGACATGATAGACCATGATTAAGTTCTGTTTATCATAGTTATATCAAGAGAAGCAGAAGTAATGGATTTACAAAAGTAGTTAAGAGCTCACAAAAGTATGGGCCATACATCAGGCAGGGCAGCAATGCAGATAAACCTTGATGTGATCACGGACACTAGGATGCACTTGCTGGTGAGCTCTGGTCAATGAAAGCTGTGGATCTAAGCATGGTGTGGTCTTTTGCCTGTGTCTGTTCAAGCTACAAATAGTATCTTGTCTGACTGCAGTCTGCCTTTCTAACTCGGCCCAAAATGGTTTTTTGTTCACTTAGCTCTGTGCTTGAAAGAAAAAAGTTGAAAGGGTAAATATAATGGCACATTTTTAAAACAAGTGAATTAGGTTAGGAAGGAATTGTACTCGTAATGGTCAAAGATATTCTGTTTCTGAATCCACAGCTAAATATAAATACATCAGGTAAATATTTCACTCTTCTTTACCTCAGTTTACCTTTAATGTAAAGTATCATAATTCTTTAGAACAATTGTTAGTTTTAAGGATGTTTTTGAAAGCAGTTTTATCTGATAAGGTTATTTCTTGTCCACAGTGGAAATGTTGCAGGTAAAAATGATTCAGAAATACTAAGCAGGAGCTACCTAATCTAAAAGAGACTGATCTAAATGGGGCCAATGGATGATGATAACTTTCAGTCTTTGTCACTACTGAATCTTCCAAAAGCTTGTACATGCAATGAAAATTGTGTTTTTGCTGCTAGTTGCTCGATAGGAAGTCTATGAAAATGCTACATCATTTTCTGTGGCCACAAAACAAACTTCAAGAGTGATCTCTTTTTTCCCTCCTTTGATACTGTCAAGCAGCAACTGAGCTGTGTATTCATACGTTCATGTTACCATATATCATGGTCCACATCACTGTATAACTTAGTAAGGAACTTCTTTTTTAGATAAAAATAGGGATATGTTTCTTGACCAAGGTTGTTTCTTTGGAACTGCTTCAGCAGCAGTTTTGTATTGATTGAACAGGATTTCCGTATTTCTATTTTGTAAGAGCTCATTAAGCCTTTTCATAAATGCCAGTAGTCCCCATCTCTGAACAAGTCAACTCTCCAAAAGAAAAAAAAAAATAATTAAAAGTAGTAAATGGTGGGATGTTATTTCATTTGAGTGGCTGCTTTTCAATATCTTGCTGTTTCTGCAACAGTCAATGGAGTAACTGGTTTTGTAACAGAATGATACAAAACATCTTTTAGATCTTGCTAATTTTTCAGACTTACTGGTATTGTTCAGACCTGCTGAAATGCTAATAATCAGTTAACTGACTCAACTGCTTTGTCAGCTGATACACTCAGTCTTCACCAATGAGCTTCACTCAAGATGAGAACTGTAATACTGGAAAAAATCATTTTCAGGTTATTTCGACAATTGGCTTACGGTGAGTGAAATGGTTTAAAGTGTCTATTCTTGCTTTCTCACACACTGCAATCTCACAGTAGGACTTAATGAATAGATGTGAAAACACACTGTACTTGTTGTACGAGTGAGTTTGGACAGGCTGCCAAAAAATTTTGGCAGAAAAAGTCTCAGTGTTTCATACAGGTCAAATGTCAGTTCTATTGAACATTGTAACACGCTGCAAAAAGCTGCTCTCCTTTAAAATTTCTCTTGAATGCTCCTGTTCCCTTAGACATTTTAATGGTCTGGATAAGTGAGTAATGGCATAATAATTAATTACCTCTTATGTAAGGTATTTTAGTCAGAGATTTCAAAGTCATGGTTATGTCAGAACTCAAGTACATTAAACCCCAGTGTGGATTCTTTCTTTGAGAAGTAAAGTAGCCTGAAATTGCCAAGGCTTAAACTAAGAAGGATTGAACTGTAGAGAATCAAGGCCACTTTATTTCTCTATGAGACCACTGAGAGAAGGATGTAATGCGCTTTAGCTTGTGCTTCTTAACTGCATACCTACAGTGGACATATTTTAACACTCCTGAATGCCTTATGGGACAAAGAAGCAGAATAGGATCTCAAAGGAGGGAGCCTGCTTCTTTTTTATCTGCGAATAATTCTGCAAAAAATTGTTGAACCTAAGCAGTTTGCACTCACTTGTGGCGGATTTTCTTTTTTACACTCATAAAGAGGTTCTGTGTGTTAATCTGTCAATTTTGGTGCTCTAACAGCAGCAGGCTCATAGGGCTCGCACATGACAGGTTAATTTAAGCAGTTGTTAATGCTTTTGTGGAATCAGAAGCATTGTGATATTAATAAGATAATTTTAAAAATGTCATATTAGTGGGTGAAAGAATGCTAGAGACAATATACTGTTGTAGACAGTATATGAAATCAAAAGTCAACAGATGTTTTCTTTTTCACTGTGGTGCTGTTTGCTTTTATTCAATTGCCGTGGTTTAGCCGCAGCTGGCAACTAAGCCCCACACAGCCACTTGCTCGCCCCCCTGCAGTGGGATGGGTGAGAGAATCGGAAGACCACAAATCGGAAGACCAAAAGAGAGAAAACTTGTGGGTTGAAATAAAGACAGTTTAATAGGTAACACGAAAGCCACACATATAAGCAACACAAAACAAGGAATGTATTCACCACTTCCCAGCGGCAGGCAGATGTTCCGTCATCTCTAGGAAAGCCGGGTTCCGTCATGTATAACAGTTGCTTGGGAAGACAAACGCCATCACTCTGAATGCTCCCCCCCTTCCTTCTTTTTCCCCCAGCTCTAATTGCTGAGCGTGACGTCATATGCTATGGGATGTCCCTTTGGTCAGTTGGGGTCAGCTGTCACAGATGCGTCCTCTTACAACTTCTTGACTCCCCCCAGCCTACTTGTTGGCTGGGCGATATGAGGAGCAGAAAAGGCCTTGACTCTGTGTAAGCACTGCTCATTAATAACAAAAACATCCCTGTTATCAACACTGTTTTCAGCACAAATCCAAAACATAGCCCCATACTAGCTACTGTGAAGAAAAAAAACTCTATCCCAGCCAAAATCAGCACAAAGATAATAAATTAAATGGAGCTAAGATTTTGTGTAACTCCTGTAAAGTAACCTAATTAAATAACTAAAGTATTGGAAAAAGACCCTCTAACATTTAATGGCAAGTGCTAGCAACAAAACAATGCTTTAAACACCATAATGAGAGTATACATAATCCCTCAAAACTAGATGAGAATTCATCTCATCTCCATATCATATTTCTACATCTGTTTTTCCGTCCAAGAGCAGAAATGAGTCAAGTACAACAAACCAGTGCCACGTTCTTCACTCTTGTCGGAAGACTGAGCTTACAGCCAAGAACTTGCTATTGCAATATAAAAAGTTTATTATCTCCAGAATGCAAGAATCTCTGAATGCCAAACATGCATTGTGTAAGAGAAGTGTATTTTTTAAGAAAACTCAGGTTGTTTCTGTGTGACTACAGGGTTATCGAGGCTTCCCCCAGATACTCCTGCAAGACACAGCTTATCTCAACTTTCTCCATGGAAATTGTCTCCAACTACTGCCAGTTATCTCTTAGCAATATTTATGACACTGTGGTGGCTTATAAAGGCTGATGCTCTCTGTAGTACCATGATTCTCCTACTGTAGAGAAACACAATTTTCTCATTTGCAGGGCGGCTTTTAAACTTACACATGGAATAGCTTATTTCCTAAAACAAATTATTTAGCTTGTTTTCTGGCTAAAACAGCAGAATAACATGTTTAATCTGAGTTTTAGTGAAAGCAAAGCCAAAGTATACTTTGAGCACATGTAAGTAGACAGAGGTAACTAAAACATGACAGTCCTATTTAAGGTTGCTGACCTATAGCTTATTTTCAAGAATAAGAAGTCCATCTCTTCTGATTTTTTTTTTCCATGTGAAAATGACACTGTTTCAGATGCTAAACATCTGTAGATCCCATTAGCTTCAACTGTGGATGTTCTGTTTTGAACACCGTTTTCCCAAACCTTGAAGGTCTCCTCAAGAAATGAAAACCGTACATTTTAAGACATGCTTTTTACAGTTACAGCATGCTTTTCCTCAGCTGGCAATGTATTAAAAATGCAGCCTTCTATATATATATATATATATAGAGAGAGAGAGAGAGAGAGAGCGCAAAGCTATGAGAATTAATGGCAAGTGAATTTGGAAGTGCTTCCAAAAGAAGTGCCGCAAGAGGATTCAGATATGATGGAGTGGTAAACCTTTCATTGCCTTATATGTAGTCTGCAGTACTGAGGAGAATAAGGTGAAGGGATTGAAAATAAAATCATATTCAGTTGCGTAGTCCTGAATGAAAACCTTTTACCTGAAGACTTTGTAGGCAACAGTATGAACAATTAAAAGCTACTTAATATAGTTTTCCAAGGCTTGCATGAACAAACATCAGTTGTTTATGAGCAGAAATCAGTATTATTTGTGAGATGTGTTCACATTCCCTCTATTTTGCTAGGTAAGAAAACACAAATATATGTGTGTAGTTGTCTTAACGCCAGCAGCCTCCTGTAAATACTGTATGTGTGTTTTGCCTACTTGACTCCATCTCTCCTTTTTCTGAGTGCTAGTAAGGTCATGGTTGTTCAGGACTCATCTTTCCTGACATATCCCTACAGATAGAGTGGATAGAGTAGATAACATCATCTTTTACTCTAAGCACATACGGGGTTATGCTATAAAACTTACTGCAAGCACAAACTTCATACTGATGTAGCCCTTTTCCCGTAGTTGCTTGTAATTTATACTTGTGTGAAGCTGAGCACAAAGCAGAGTTCATCATTCAGAGATTGATGAGCAAAATATTTCACCACACAGTACATAGTTTTCAGACTTTTTGAGAAACTTAGGACTGGTAGTGGTGTTCCTATCTCAGAATCTGAAAATACTTGGCAGGTTATTGTTTAGATAAAGGAGGAGAAAAAAAGACAAAAGCTGATGTGAGTTTTAGATTTGTTTTCGCTTTAATTCTTACATTTACAAATGTAATGCTGCAACTAAGTAACAAGCTACTTGCTTGGGGAGTTATCCTCAGTTATTGAAGAAGTACAGCAGAGACAGCAGCAGCAATTTTTCCACAGTACTCCAATAATCTCAGCGAGGCTTTGGCAAATAATATTTGATATATTGGATTGATTAAAAATTTGGGTGTTTACAAAACAATTAGATATTGGACTTACTCTTCTATGGCAGGTACTGAGTGCTAGTGCCATGTTCTGGAAGAGCGTCAAGGTCCTCTTGATCCTTATGCTCCAGGTTCTCTAAGTTTTATCTTTATATGCCAAGTTCTTCACACTTGAAGACACACAACAGGTAGCCTTTTCAAGGAGTAAAATAAAGCTGAAAATCAGATGAGTAAATTCAGGATAGAGAGTCTTCTTACAAGTAGTTTTTTGTTCTGTATACTTCCAGTGAGGTCAGTGAGTACAAACCTTATTGCTTTTCCAATGAAAAATCAAACCTTTTTCTTCACCTTGGCTTTCCCAAAGCAGCATTGTCAACACGGAATAACATAAAGTAAATAAAAAGCTGTTTGGGGAATGATGTGAGAAATATATAGGCTTCTTTCTGTGTTCACTTGAATCGGAGTGTGTTGGAACCTTGAATGCCATAATGATGAATATGTTATAAAACGTGCATATTAGAGGGTTATAGGATTCCGGTAAATCAGACTTCGTTCTATTCACTGAATTTTGTAGCCTTCCTGCTGGGCCAGGTAACAAAAGTACCTGTTATTGTGGTCAATAATCGTGTTTGTTTTACCAAGACTAAAGATAGAGGCCTGGTCAGGCTAAATCAGGAAGCGAACCAAATTGTCAGCATTGCTTGCCACACTTTGATCAAAAGCTTTTAGTGGTTTGTGAAAAATGTATTTTTTTTTGTTTTGTTTTTCTTACAAACTGACATGTTGTTATTGCTGTTCTGTAATTCTTAATTTGTATGGATTTCAGAAATCCTGAAATAATGTGTAAGGCTTATCTTGTGATTCTAATCAGCCTCTGGTAGGAAGCAGTGAAGCCTCATGTAATGAAAGCGTTCTGTTATTTTGAGTCCAATTTGAAGAGCTCTGGTGAAATATGCAGACATCTCGTTGTGCAGGGTACTTACTGATACGTCAGTCCAGCCTGGTCATTGCAGGCTATCACCCTTTAAGAAGATGACTGAGGAATTACTACATTGTGTAGGCATATGTCTGATCATGAAATTAGTAGGCTAGAGCATAAAATAGGCAAATAAAAATGAAGGAGCTGTTGGTTCACTGATTGACGTTTAAGGAAAGATAAAGACTGCTTACACACCTCTTCACAGAGAAATTTGAAGGAAAATTAGTCACCAGATCTCCGCTTGTAGGAAGGAAAATAAAAATACATGAATGAGATCATCTAAGCAGAGGCGTGTGAGGAGCTCTGCAAGCAAAGAGAACAAAGCAATGTTTAAAACTTTGAAACACAGGGCAGTATAGCTCACCCAGCAGGGCACTTTGAAAACTTGAGGACAAAGCTGAACATCAGGGGAATTATTAAGTCTGTAGACTTGTAGAAGACAACTAATTTGAGAGTTGAAAGAGATGATTTCTAATTCCCATCTTCCTGTGATCTAAGTAAGAACGGTTCTCATGTAAATAGTAAGATATATTTGTGATTGCCAAGGAAAACTATAGGTGATGATAACTTTTAGTAGTGTCTGTTTAAAGTAGTATTTTCCCTCTTACCCTGTGTTTATTCAGACCAAACTGGATCTGTAGCTACTTGTACTTCATAGTTGACCTTAGTTGCTAACCTTTTGTATAGAGTGGATCTAAGACAGCTGGCATACCAGACTCATAAAAGGTGGCAGGAAACTTTGTTTTCTTCAAAACTAATTTGAACAATAAAAAATAAATAGGCATTCATCATTTGTTGCCTTAGGCTGTAAGACTTGTGGAATCTATGGGCATGTGTACACAGGACAAGAGATAATCCAGAGCCATTGGTGATCTGTGCCATTTTAAACTGGTACTTCTACGTGACTCCGTGCACTGCTTAGAGGAGGTACCAATCCAAATGCTAAAGATTAATGAGTACATATCAAGGTAACACTTTGCCACTGCTTAATAAGCAGACACATCTTGCCATTCTGACATGAACTCAACTGATGTTTACATGGATGTCTCAGCATTGTGTTCTGTTGTATGGTTTTGCCACATCCTTCATGTTTCTTCAGCCCTGAAACCCATCTTGTTTAGTCAGAAATAAACTTGCATAAAAACAATTAGAATATAGGGGAGATACAGTATAGCTATTGCTATCTGGTACTTGAAGAAGAAATGGGTAAGTTTAGAAATGGTCAAATTTTTCTAATAGAGCAAATTCTGTCCATTGTCAAATATTTCTTGTTGGAAAGTTAGTGCTTGAAGATGATAATTATGAACTGCTCAAGCTACTAACTGTGTCAGATGAAATGAAGTCTAAGATACTTTAGTTGTGTCTTGCATTAAAACTTTGCCAAAAATAAAAATACTGGGAAGAAAACTACCGGGCTGTATGACCTGCACATCAGGTATGCCTTGTGAACTCAAGGGGTTTTTTTTGTTTTGGCAAGACTTGCACTTAATTTTCTTTTGCTTTGGCTTAACCTCCCCACCGTCAGCAAAGCAGTCTATCTATTTACATATCCTTGTGTCTGATGTATTGGAGGAGCAGACAATGCAACAGAAGATGAGTTTCAGCATATTCCATTCATGCGTATCACACTGATACTCAAGGAACTCTTGGGAAACTGCTGGAACTACATGCTTGTCCATGGTGTATCAGAGAGAATATGGAGTTTCCTGGTGTCTCTCACTCATTCAAAAGAACAGTATCAGTTTCCACCAACAAGTAACTAGGTATCTTTTGCTATATTGTTATTATTAGTTTTATTTATTATTATTTGTTTGTTCATGTGAATTGAATGTTTCAGAGTAAATTAGTGGCTATTATTTAAAAAAACCTCTTGATCATGTTATGTAATAGTACCCAGACAAATAAAATACAATGATAGTGATTTTTATGAATGTATTTGGACAAAAGAAGTAGTAACATGAACTATTACTTTTTTTTAGAAGTATTTGAAAAACTAATTACCCCTTCATCACATCCCATTATTTTTCTCCTTTATAGAGCTTGTATTCTATATCTAATCAAGACAGTGTTCATAGATGCTGAAAAATGCTGAGAGCACTTCTATTTCAGATTAAATAGAATGAAGAATATGAAATAATTCTCAAAAGGCTTGTGAAATTTCCAGCTCAATTTTGTAACCTCACGGTTTTTGTATGATTGGATGAACATTTGGAACTTTGGGTACCTAGATGGACTAAACTATAGTTCTGAACCTTTCTAAAATTCATTTGCACAGAACTAGTATTTGCCTCATACTGTAAACCATGTTCCAATCTTACAAAAAATATGGAAAACTATTCCTTTTCTTTCCAGCCTTAAAAAGATAGCTTCCACCCCAGAAAACTATTACGAGACTCAGAAAATCTAATACTTCAGGTGGGAGTTATATGAGGAAGAATAAGTGGTTTGCAGAGGCACATTGTGTAAAGAATAAATACATGCTTAAGCAAACAAATAAAGCTAACTTTAATGTTTATATAGAGCATCCGCATAATAATGGAAACAAAAGGGTGTTTTAAAAGATCTAAGTTTACCATTTTATTCACGCAGCATAACACTTCCACATCATCAGCTCTTCATATCTATGAATAAGTCACTTTTACTTTGCAGATAAAACACTTATGCACCATTCACTGAGGAATCAGTCCTTATTTACAAAAAAGCTTTTACCAAGCTACAAAAATGATGCATAGAATTTCTTTACTGTCCAGTCTGATTTTAGCAGGGTCTATTGCTAATTCTTGGCATTTTAATCACATTAGAGTTCCTGGAGGAATCCTCATCTTATTTTTGTCAATGGCAAATGGTGCCCATGACTAGAAAAATAACACTGTTAATATGTCAGTGTCTATTATAATATCATAAATTTTGAAATTTTCTGCCATACACATATTTATCATTTAAGCAGAGATGGTGGAAAGATCATATTCTGCCATTATTTCCTTCATCGCCTCTGTGACTTCCCTACCTTCTGATTTTTGTCTTAACCCATACAGTACTTGCTTACCTACCTCTTATTCCCTTTAGGGTGCCCCACATGTCTCAAAATGTTTTGGAGATCAGGACCCTGGTGCCTTCAGGTTAACACTATAATTTTTGATGGAGGTGCTGTGCAGCAATGAATGGAAGCAGGTCATTTCATCACTGCAGTGCAAATAATAATAATCATAATTCAAAAATGAAATTAGAATCTGTCTGTCTGAAATTGCAGTTGTGCAATACTTCAATTTCTCGTACTCTATGAAATAAGATTTTAGTAATCCACATGTTTTATATGGAACATTGCTATATAATCCACAGTTTTGACCTGCCCTAGATTTTGTATGTCATAAGCAGCTCTACTACTTACCTATAAATTAGTGAAACTGCAAATAGGGTAAAAGAAAAATGGCTAGCTTGTCTAATTACAGAACACTGGGAAGATCAGAATAGAGCAGCTCTTTAAATGGAGAGACATAACATTTACCCTCTGATTGTGGCACGGTAACATGGCACACATTTACCCTTTTGTCATGACAACCATTGTAAGAGGAATGAGAAGTTACAGAAGCATTATCCATTCTCATTACAGTGTGCAAACTTCCATATACTTTCTGTGAGTGCAGTATTCATGTATTCTTAAGAAATCATTACATCGGCCATTTTGCAACATTTGAATGCCAAGTTCAGCGAACAGGTGACTGACTTTAACATGACAAGAAGACAATAATCAGAGAACAAGTTTAAAACCAAACATTTTCTTATTTCCTCCATGTAAAAATCTGTTTTCCCCAAGAGCAATGTAAGAATGATCTGTAGTATTGTAGAAGATTTGCTGTTACAGAACTGTATGGGGAACTGTAATTCTGTGCTATGTAATCCTCAGATTGTGATAAAACAAAGCAAAGCTGTTTGAAATTGAACTATTACTCTGGATCGGATTATCCCATGCTCAGGAATTGCTTGTGGATGGCAGTGGCAACGTGAAAATGTGAGATAGTTCTCAGCTAAACCTCCAGGGTAATCCCCAGGTTAGAGCTTCTAACGCTTCCTGGCACGGTTCCTTCTGGTACAGCAGAGTTTGGTTTTTCACTTTAGAAAATCGAGTGATCACTTAAATTCTGTGAGGGGGCCTCACAAAGATTCCTTTTTTTTTGTAGTCTCAGGATGGCACTGGCTTGGAGTGCTTTTTCTTCCAACCATAAATCTCTGGCTGCTCGTGTTTATAAAAACAAGACAGATTTGGCTGCTCTGTCTGGCTGGCTGCCCCTTCTTCTGTGTATGCAACTGAGAGCAAGGACTTAGGTCTGAATGGTGGTGTTTAAGTGGGGGGTGCTTAAGAGGCCCTACAATGTTCATGTTAAAAAATATTCCTGGAGACCTACACTCTAACCATGTGACAAGGATGAATAAAAATGGCAGAAATAAACAGTGGCAGAGGGAGCACACAGGGTGAATCTCTAGGGCCTTTTTCGTATCTTACAGATTGTTGGTAATCTGAGGATCTTATTTCTGATAAAGGCCTAGTTTATTAGCTCATAACTGCAACTGAACAAATAGCTTAGATTCCCTCCCTTTGTGGTTACATTTCTTCTTCCCATCTGCTCAACTGGCTATTGCTTTTTCTATAATGGATCCTCTGCAGTATTATAGTTCATAGTTATGTGAAGCAAATAAAAGACATTATGAAAATGGCAAAGCAATGAACATCTCTCTTGGCCAAAACAGGGTTTTAGCATTTCCTCCATGCCATGAAGAAAACTTGCTGTTTTCATCTTTGATGCATAAGGCCATGGTACGGTAACACAAATTCAACTTTCTCCTCTTTCTTTTTAAGCACTTGAAAATAAAGAATAGAAAGATTATTGGGTCAGTTTAACACCCTGACTTATGAGTTGTTTTGATATGGCAAAATCTTTTAAAACTGACAAAATGTTCTTATGACATTTTTTAGACATTTATTTCTGAAAGTACTATCCACAAAGGTACTCTTTGTATTGCCAGACAACATTAAAGTGTTGTGGGCTTATAAGTAGTTCCACAGAAATCACATTTTTTCTGTGTGAAAGAAAGTTTTATCATGGTACTTCTATGATTTTGTAGTTGTGTAAACAGTGTATCTCAGTAATACACATTTTATTGAAGAGCAAAGTGTAGAGAATCGTGTTTCTGAGTGATTTTTTAATGTGTCACAATTTAGCTTACGGTTGTGACACTGTGTGGGATTGTGTACATCAGGAAATGCCTAGTATTTGATCTGTGGTATGTATCCAAAGTTAATAACTGAGATAACTTCCTGTATCACTAAGATACTTCCTTTCAAGTAGGCTAAACAAAGTTGAATTATTTAATGTTTGTCATAGGCTAGAATGAGACACCTGTCTTGTGAGGGTTTCTTAAGATCCTAATGTGGTCATTGAAGATGTATGGTGGTGATTTATGTCAATGATGCTAGACCCTGTGTGAGTTCCCAGGTCTCCAAGGCAAAAAGCTATAGAAGAAAGAGCAGAAAGTGGTGCAGAGAAACTTCTTGTGGGATAAGAAGGCAGAATAATAAATCTTGAGTTTTATAGCTGGGGCAATGTCACTTGCACAGAAATACCTGACCTTTCCATAGGTCAGGTACCCTTCCTCTTCCTCTTTTAAATAACTGTGTTCAGGGGATTCACTAAGTTCACGGTCACGCAAGCTCCTTCCTGTGAGGTAAATTAACCTGCAGCCTACACAAATGTACATGTTTGTATTTAATGCCTTGCAATTTCCCAGCACAAATACTGAGCAGTAGTTGTGATGTATTGTAACTACTTAGCAGTTTTTCACCATATGCTATAACTAGCTGTCCAGGAAAGGGTGAAAAATATTTTATACAAATATATTTTAATATTATGTGATGAGATATCAATTCATTAGAAACCTCATTTTTTTCCTAGGAAGCTTCCTTTCCTAGGAAGTGGCAAACCAAATTTGTGTACATACCACCATTCATAGTGAAATGAAGTAGAACGAGTATCAAGCTGTAATTCACTAGTATGTTGAAAATATTAAATGAAAAGGCAGAACATTGGCAGTCTGTTGAGGCATAGCAGAATACTCCAGCTAATGAGTTACACACTTTAATTTACTGCATGGTAATATATTATTAATTGGTAATTTATAATTTATAATAAATGCATACTATCAAATATATATCAGCTAGTCACATGAATGTAATTATGTTTTCAAAGCATGCATTGTTAGGAGTTTAAGTTCTGTGGTGGTCTCTGTATACTTGTCTAGAGTGGATAAAGCTCTTTGATGTACAGTACCTGGTTTGATCTGTAGTCTCCTGATGGTAAATTAGCTATTATTTATTTATGGTTTAATCGTTAAGCATAGAGAATATGCACTAAGTCACCATGCAGATGCAAATAAGAATCTATACAGCAAGTTTCCAGAAACTGAGAATGCTTTCTGTCTTGCTTCACTCCTATTGTAATGACTGAGGGGTTTTTTGAAAGCATTGAAGAAATATGTCTTAGGAAAATTGCTGAAGGGGGTAAGAGTTGAAAGATTGACCTACTGTGTCTTGCTCCACCACTGAAGTACTCCATGTTTAGCAGACAAGATGGTTAAATTACTTTTACAAAGATTTGGAGAGATAATGGCACTGCAGATATTCTTGGGCATGGTGGCTAAGCTAAGAAATGTAAATTCAGCTTCAGAAGTTTGAATTTACATGTCAGAAGACAGAAGGAATTAAAGAACAAAGTGATGTGGTCTGATTAGAAAGGAAGATAACCTTAGCAAGTTCATTCTGAATTAATTGCAACAGAGCAATATTTCACAATCCTAAAAATTTAAATACGTAAGGCCTCTCTCCAGATACCTGCTAAACCTAAACCACTGCAAGTTGTATGTTTAAAATAATAACAGGTTTCAGAGATTTACCACTTATCCTCTGATATTTGGACAACAAGATTTCAAGCTTTTCAACACATTTCCTTGGTTAGAGACACTTTCATTACCTTTTTACTGGATAATTCCTGGTCAACCTCAAATACCCGTATTTTCGCTGTTAAGCTTCTGGGTGCTAATATTGCTCGGCAAGCCGTTCACTTTAATCAGTAGACCAAAAGTGCCTCCATTTCAAAGGAGGGTCATCCATATTTATGATCCCTTGCTGTTGGTCCTGTTTTAACACTTGGAATTTCCACCAAAGGTGCAATTGGAAAGCCAGCAAAGAATTTAAACCAGCTTTACAGCCATTAAGGAATCTGGAGCTTTTTAGGTAGAATAGCATAGAATATCATAGCATAGAACAGTTCCCGTTGGAAGGAACCTGCAAAAATTGTCTACGCCAACTGCCTGACCACTTCAGTGCTGACTGAAAGTTAGAACATATTATTAAGGTCATTGTCCAAAGATCTCTGAAACACTGACAGGCTCAAAGCATCCACCACCTCTCTAGAAAGCCTCTTCCAGTAAATACATACAATGGGTTTATAATATCAAGCCTAGTTCCAAACCAGTATATGGACTAATTTTGTGAATTATTCCATTCTCAAATTTGCTTCTGAACTGCAAGAAGACAGTAGCATTTTTACTGATTAGTTCGTGTGTCCTGGTTGCAAAGCTGGCAGACCACATGTACATGGAATGCTTAGATGAACAGAAGGTTTTCCATGAACTTTCTTTTCATAGTGGGTCATAAAGCCTGTTAACAAGAAAACTTACAACACAGACACAAAATATAAGGAAGCACATTCAACTAACATCTTTCAGTAAGTCTGGAGTAATAGAAAAGTCATGAAGAATCTTCCCTTTTAACTTTGCAGATGGAATAGGGGAAGACAATAACATCAAGCTTTTCTTCTGAAAACAAGTAAGTTCGGTCTTTGCTAGAAAGTTAATTTATGTCATTGTGTGTGCCTGCCTGCATTCACACAGGCACTATTAGTCACCACTCTGTGGTTACATTTACTGCAGAGTATGATTTAGTCAGGCCTATAATCATCTGTTTGAAATAACTGTTGTCCCATTTTTAAATTAAATTAATTTTATCTGTATTATCTTTATATAAATAAAATGTACACAACTGTTTTCTTCATTTAGTGCTCTCCCCTCTTTGTTTCCTCTAACCTAAAAAAGAAACAAGAATGGCAAAACCATTCCTACAAATTCAAGATTTTTTCTGGATTATTTCTTAACTTCGAAAATGACACAATGCAAGTATTGCTGCTTGTGTTTAGATATAGGGTTTTCAACATGCTGATATGCTCTTGGCAGTACTGAGATCTATCTAACCTTTAAATTTTCAATGGAAAAATTAAATTGGATTTTGGAAAATGGCTCCCAGTTATGTTCTTTTTCCATTTTCTTGCCTTTTATTGAACTTGCCAGATGTACTTTGAACATATCTTTAAGGAATCATGGAAATCAAGACAAGAGGAAGGAGAGTAGTCTTTAGGCAGCTGTGAACAGTAGACAGATGGAATATGAGAACCTTGGGGGACGTTAGAGAGACTTTGCCAATCAAGAAGTTTGGCTGTTACATCAAGGTCAAGGAGAGCTTTGTAGCAGTGTCCCAAGTGAAGATATTCTGCTCTGATGTGCTAACTCAGCAATTTTTTCCCACTACTGCCATTTTTGTATCTTTGTGTACTCAGGCTGTGGTACTGTGGGAGCTTGTGATTCCTTTGGAGCAGAGATATTTGACATTTCCAACCAAATCCCTGATACACATGGAGGGAACTGACTATCCTGGCCATGAGTCACACAGGTTCAACATGTTTCAGAATGATGACATTTTAAAAAAGTAAGGAAAAAAGGGGAGGAAGTGTAAGAGCATGACAGAGTGTGGTGTCCATCACCCAATCGAGAACTGAGAACAAAGAACATTAAAGGCAGAATAAACTTAAGAAAAGATTGTCTAGGAATTACAAATAATGTTTGTTCAGCATGTAGCTGTCTAACATCCTTAATTTCTTCTTTTTATGTGTGTGGGATTTCCCTTTTTTATGTAAATTATATAATAAATCCACAAAAGACTTTAGAGAAGTTGCTCACTACCTTGTACAGAATCTTGTAGATTTGTACACAGACACAGAATCTACAAGAAAGCATACAGGATCAGATGTTTTTTAGGAGCTCATTGCTGATTGACAAGATCATGTTAGAGGAATAGTGTCATGCTGCATTTTGCTGCATTTACTTCATGCTTCTCTGTGCATGTCACTGATAAAGCAGAAGACTGCATTGCAATGGAGCTTTCATATGAGACAGTGTGACTCTTACGTTATTGAGCAATATGTTCCCTACATTTTCACAAAATGTGGCATTTTTTTTTCTAGAATCATAAACTGTAATTTTCAAAGATTGTGAAGAGTCGTTTGTGAAAGGAAGTACTGTAGAATTACAAAGATAATATCTGAAATTTTATGATCCTTATTCAAGCCCAGAATGTGCCCTTTTGGTCTGTATAGAGGGATATTAATCTACTGTGATGTATCCCTCTATAGTAAAAAAAAGAAAAATTATTTGAGAGAGATTTCATGTGCTGTAGTAGCAATGCCTCTTTCTGTTGGGCTTAATGAAGATTTTGTTGTGATCCACTGATGTGAAGGGGAAAACAAAAGGGCACAGCTCTGTCTGCAAAACATGGAACATACTTTCATAAGTTATGGAAAAAAAATCTGTATATTTTCTACAGCTTCTGTGTTTGATGAGGATTTCCTTAAAGGGTGTTTTAAAAACTGATTGATCAGGGCTTCATTAGGCTTAGTATACAAAGTGTAAGAGCAAAAAAGAAAAAAGTACTGCAAAGCTGTACATCTGCTGTACAGGCTCAAGTCCCTAAAGATAATCAAGATCTGTTTTTTGTAGTCCTTTGTCCATTGCAGAAGTAGGACTCCAACTCATTGATATGAAGTGAGAACTTCTTCCTGCTTTCCCTGGGGCAAAGGTCACATAAAATACCATAACTCTGAGCTTCTAATCTGCCTTTGGTCAAGCAGAGTCCCACTAACTCAGTTTTGTCTGAATAAATACCAGATAGTGGGTGAAGTTATCTTTGGTTATTACGTAGCCTCACCCTCTCATTTAAAAACATGCAACTTTGAACCAGAAATGGGCGTTCAGAATACAGGGCTCAGAAGAACTGAATAAATTACAGGAGAAAAAGAGTGTGGCTGAAAAAAACCCTATGCCTTTCCCACTAAAAAGGAAAGGCATGCGATCAGCATGCTCTTTATTAAGACTCGTGCGTTTTCTGGTGAGGGAAGATAAGATATAGAGGAAGAGACAGTAGAAGTTTAAATTAGAATTGATATCAGATGCAACGATTAAATATTGACAATTTTTCAGGCTTTGGAATGGTTCCCATTTGCAGCTGCAAGTCACTACAGCAGCTTCAGTATTTACGAGCACTTGGTGAGTACTCTGACAGGTTTATTATTTGTTGGCTTTCTCCAGCATTGCACAGTAAAAATTGTTTTCAAAGAGTATTCGAAAGTGTAGCTGGTTGCCACTGTATCAAACCCAATCAATCCACCAATGTATTTCACGTTCTTGATTGATAACTGGCTCAGTAGTTTGGCATTTCAGGGAAGGAGTGGAAGGGGAGCAGGTCTCCATGGTCATTAATCCTTTTTCCCTGAGCCTCCCCCGGGCAACTGCTTGTGCCATTATCTACATTTCTTACTGCTGATTTCCACAATCACATGACTGCTCAAACGACCACAAATTCACCACTGTCCGTTTCACTTATCATAGACCTTTCATCACACTGGCCTCAGCAGCTCTCCTGGGCTGATAGTGGTCAGGGGAACATCTCTCTCTCTTTTTTTTTTATTTTTAAAGTTGGGCCATTAATTTGGTTCCCTGCCTCAGTCTTCTTTCCTCCCTCTAAACTTATGGTGTTCCTTACTGAACAGGAACATGAGGGTATGAGTGTACTTCCTTTAAAATATTTTTGTGTGGGTTGGGGTGAGAGATGTCTTACAGTAAATAAGGTAGAGATTCTGCCTGCTTGCTCTTCCACTGCTGGCTGAGATGGTTATTCATGATGCTTTGCCCTTTGTGGTCTGTGTTACCATGAAGCTGAATAAACTGTTAGTTGCTGCAGAGATAGGCTATTCATTTATTTATTTATTTTGTTCATTTATTTATTTAAATGCTGCAAAATGGTGAGCAAGCTCACAGTATGCTGTCTGAAATGTCAGAGGTAATTAAGCCAAACTGTTTCCAATGGGGGAAAAAAAAGTCATCTGCCATTATGAGGAGCAGATATATATAATTAATTGGGACCGGGAACTTTTAGGGAGAAGGGAAAGAGAGAAAACCCACAATTTTCACATTTTTTGTGTGTTGGCTTCATTGCACCAAGGGTACAGAATACTCCAGATGGGTTTAAAAAATACAGATTTGAGCTCCCCACTGAGGATTCAGGATAAAGTCTATCTGCCATTTGGCAGTAATCTGATGTTACATGTAGCTGTGCTGCTTTATGTGCATTTACTATTACTGCTAAAGTAGGAACACTGCTTTATGTCTATTTACTACTATATTAAAGCACAAATGTCTCCTCCACCTGTCCTCTAAAGAATAATGTGTCCTGGACAAATCTGTTCCATATAATCTTTATTTAACTACCCTTAGATTTGAATCTATGTTAGGAAGGAGTGAAATATCTAAATGAAGAGAATTAGTTGTGTGAGGAAAGGGAATTCAAGCAACAAAGGCAGCATAAAGAATTTAAAGGAAAGGAAACAGAGACAAAGAGACAAAGAACCTCACTGGGAAATTGTGATATAGAGTCAAATATTAAGAAAGACTTGAGCATACATAGGAATCCTCCAGTGTCTCTATACATTGCAAATCAAAACCTGCCCCAGAAGGCCTTTACCCATGTCAAAGGCTCCACTGAGGCCACTGGCATGACTGTCCCTTAATCAAATTTGTGTTAACAGTTTACAGGTCTGGGCCAAATACCTCAGGAGATCATTATTTCAGCTGACAAAAGTATTATGTTTTATGAGGAGAAATTAATAAAGAGCAAATAGATGAACTGTTAATGCATATGGACAAGAAAAGGTTTCAAGTGGAGGCTGGGAGCTGCGTCAGCTCGAGCAAGAAATTAAAAAACATGATCAGTAATATATGGGAGTATTGCTCTTAGTGAAATAACCTCCGTTCTGTGGTAAGAGAGAGCTTGATTTCCCCCGTTAGCAAAACACCAGACTACCTGGGGACATGGGCAGGATGTACATGAACTTAGTCTGAAACTGCAGTGCTGCCCCAAAGATAGGTTTCTGTTGAGGCAGTGCTGGTGTGAGAAACCTCTGTGCTTTCTTGAACATTCTCTGCAAGTAGCGTTGCTGCAGAGATTTGGGACAGCTTGAAAGAAGTATGGTAAGTCTAGCAATTTGAAAAACAACTCAATTGCTTTGTTAGCAGTGAAAGTCTGAAGCTTAGCTTCCCATGAGTTTCTATCCCAAAGTGAGTCTGTTGTGTGTATCTTTTTGTATCTATAAGGGATGAACTAATTTTGTAACCTGTCAACCAGTAGAGGCACTTCGGAGTTTGTTTCTCTTTTCTATGCTATTCCATTTTAACAAATTTACAAAGATTTTATTGTATTTGAGATCCTTAACTTAATTTGAGTTGGCGAAAGGGTACAGAAATTGTTGAGGAACAAAGGGTGAGGAAGCTTGCAAAACTGGGCTAAATTAATGTTTAAATAATAATATGCAAACAGGACCTTCTGGGGAAGATTTCTGTCCTATTAACTGATTTCCCTGTGGTCTTTTTCTGGTATCTCCCTGAGCAAGTGTGGCAGGATTTTTTCCTCTAGGAAAAAGTAACAAAAAAAGGGAACTTCATTTTTCATACCAACTTCCTGAAGAGTCTTTCAGAATTCTGTCCAGGCTTCTCTAATACGTAGATTCCCTTGTTAGAGATCCTTCATCCTCTAGAATATCCCTCCTATCTGAATTCTGCCTTGCTTTAAATAGGCCTTGGAGGGATGATACTTAAGACCTTGCCTGTTGCCTGGACTGCTTTAGAAAAAAAAAAAAAAATAGTGCACCATAACACTTTGCATACATTGAAAGATTCTAAAAATGCAGAATTTAAATTAATCCGCATCCTGAATTAATAAGTTGTATGAAAATACAGTCTTCTCATCACATGGATGCCTCTTTCTCACATCTCATAGTCTGAGAATTCGGCTATTGCTTGGGCTGCACAGTAGCAAAGAAAATGAGGGAATTAAACAATTGCCTTGGCTGGGAGTACTCAGTGGAAGGTCCCATAGTTATGGTGCATTTATTGCTAAAGCTTGAGCCTTTAGCGGCATGTTCTGAGTATCAGGATGTGTCAGAATATTCACAGCTTATATTATATTACTTATTACTATCACTTCATAGTGCTAGTAATACTGACGGGTTCATCAAACTCATCTTCTTAGAGGTAGGACAGTTTATTACATCTTTTTAACCCAAAGGAGTTTATATAATTGATGGATTTGGGTTACATTACAGATACGAAATAACCTTGAGAGAATTGGTGTTCACTGCTTGAGTTGAATTTGATAGAGCTGAAGTGCCATTCACCCGAGGCTTCAACAAAACTGATAGCTCTAGGTTCTATATGACCAATTTAAATTGTTTGACTAAAATTACATTTTCTGTCTTAAATATAGGACATGCTGATTAGGTTTGAGGGAGAGGGGATGGAGAATGTATAACTTAAAACCTCCTAAACCAGCAGAGATTCTTCCTTTAGGGCATTTTTCCCTCTTTTTTTTTTTTAAGCTTAAGTGGTGGTGTTTCTAACATGCAGGTAGGATGGTCAGAAACCAAACTCAGTATTTCCACAGCAAAGAGCTCTTTATTCTCCATGATGACTGGGGTCTACGCTGTCACACATTTGTGTAAGCTTTTAAGAGAGTTGTGTGTTAAAATAAAGCCTGTACATTATTGTGTATGTGCAGTGGTTTTTATTTTAGGGTTTAATAATGTTCTAAGGGAATCTTGCTCCCTTCTAGGAAATGTCTGAAGAATTCTTAACCATTCTTATTTTCATTTATGAATGTTATTTCTCAACCAATTTTGTAGGTGACTTTGTTTTGTTGAAAATTTTAAGATAGTAATGATAATATTAATATCCTTTCCACTGTGACACTAATTCAAATTTACCTACAAAAATATGCATAGATGTTATGGGAAAAATCCCAACATTACCTTTGAAATGGACTTGAGTGTGGTTTTTTGTGATAGCATTAACATTTATTGGCATAACAATTACAGTAGCTAAAGAATAGCTAGCAGGAGAAGCAACTAATGTAAATCATAGAGGCCTTCTTAAATGTCTCATTGCATTAAAGTGATGTGTCCCTTTTTAGGAAGCTGCATATACAATGAAAAGACAGATTTTCTGAATCAATAAGTTTCTGTTCTTTTCATATGCACTACAAACTTTATTTCAAAATGCGGGAACTCATTTGAAGGTTAGTAAAATTAAAAGGTACAACTGCTGTGTGTATGCTCCCCACTTTAAAGAAAACTTAAGGAGACAGTAGTCTTGAAATCTTCACTTTTTCAGGACTTTGTGAACATAAACTAGAGAGGCAGTTTGGGGGAGTTCACTGGGAAGGGGTGTTCACTGGGAAATTTTGTCTCAAATGGAATTATTTCCAAAACTCTCAGGTGGAGGAAAGTAGCTTCAAGGGACCTCAGCATACAGAATTTGATCATGCCTTGAGTGTCTTAGCTGTCATCCAGCTGGGTGGCAGAATGGGGTCCTCCTCTGAAGCATAACCCATCCTCTCTTTGATGGAAGGAGTGCAAATATGAGACTGAAGGTAAGGGAGGTGATCCGTTCTGTTGAGTGAGCTTACCTATTGGGATATACTCTGTCTGAAATGAAGAGGTAGCAAGTGAATATATCAACTGTTTATTTTGTGAATTCCACGTTCCTGTCACCCTGCTGGTATGTGCATATGCAAACTTTTTTATTTTGGAATGTATACAGTTTGGTGTTCTGTTTTACGTAATTTTGCCTAGAATACTTGCTAGCCAAAGACCTTCTGTTCAAATAAATCGTGTCTTCTTGTTCTGATCCTTGTTAATGTTATCATAGCTTTTACCCAAGACTGGAAACACTTATATGTCTATGTTAATATTCTAAGTACAGGTCTTTTAAACATAAGATGCTATCACAAAGCTATATTTTGTGATGATATATGAGTGTAGCTGTACATATATTTATATATACAGGTATGTAAATATTCAAGTTAAATGATCATTTGTTTCCAAAACTCCCCATTTTACTGTAATTGTTACATTATTCTCTCTTTGAGAATTGTGTTTCTAGTATCTAGTCATCTGCCACACTCCTCATGTCTGTCATATTTCTTGCTCTGCTGCTTTTCATCTATCTTAATGCGTAAGGTAAATCTTTCATCTCGCAGGCAGTTGTAACTATTATGGGCAGTCTGGTGCATTGGGTGGCCAGAAACAACAGATGAGGGTGCTTTTCTAGCATTTCCTCTTACAGCTAGAAGCAGGCCATAATGGTGCTTTGCATTCTGCATTGAGACCCTGGAATAGACACCTGCGCTC
>JAVSBS010020563.1:0-76695 GCA_033124195.1 Coracias cyanogaster | reverse complement strand
TGGGACATCTTGGGTGTTAGCATCAGAGATGTACTCCCAAACACTTTTGGCAAGAGGAGCTCCCTGAGGTTTAGCGTAACTCCACAGATCTAGGCACAAATCCAGCATCAAAACACATGCTGTGGAAATCACAACCTAGACACCTTTAATTACCCAGAGGTTGTTTGAATTGGTTCAGGTCTTCTTGTTTATACCACCGTGTTCTTGTTAGAACAGAGGGAAAGCGGCAGTGCCCCCTCCGTACAGAGCACTGCAAAAAGCCTTCCTGACAAATAGAAATATTTGTTCTGAAGCAAACATTATGTTTCAGAAGTAAACATTTGGAAAGTGTGTATGTAGGTTATGTTTCCTAATTAAATAATTCTGTCTCTCTCCCCCGACTGACACAATTCTTTCTAAGCCATTATATACATCTGGAGACCCCTCACACCTCTTCCTAAGTGAGCTACAACAGACCCCACATCATATATTCTTGTTCAGGGTAGAGAAAATAATGGCTATGGGCAGAAAGCATATCTGAGGCATTCAGACCAGTGCTCTGGCACTGAGGTAAGACAGAAGGCATTGCAGATTTCTGTTTCTAATAACTACTGAGTAAAAGTTGAAGACAAACCAAATCCAAACTGGAATAATTAACCCAGGAAATTCTTGAGTGGTGGGAAGATGGGACACTGACTAATCTGTGAGCAAGTTTTATAAAAGAAAAGCTTTAAAGCTGCCTGAGGTTGGCTATAAAGAGTGAGGCATTGCTTTTTATTCTTTTTTTTGAAGGAAATGAATTTGCTGAGGGCTGCTCAGTGGGGTTGAAGGGGTGCTTCTTTTAGGTTGCACATCACAAATTAGAGTTGCCATTAAAGAAAGAGAAGGTGTACTGATAGTAAACAGGTGGTTCCTGTTCCAGGGAGATTTGTTTGGTACCATTTTATGATTGAGCTGATGCTGTGACACATTAAGTGGAGCTTGTCACTCTCCCATCTGGTCTACACAACTGCTGGAGGCGGAACCCATTTAGGAAGTTGCACATTTCTTGCAGCTGTTCCTGAATGTGTCATAAATAACTAGCAGAAACCACTGATTCATTTGGCTTTATTAAACCTATCTTAGGGGAATCATGTCATTGTTCATGGAGAAAATTGTACACATTGCATGGCATTTAAGGAACTTGTTATCAAATTACAGCACTTTAAAGCCTTACTTAGTGCTAATGGGAAAATTGTAAAGTACAGATCAGGACTTCTTTCGGCCTGATTATAATTTATCTAAATGACTGCACTTGATAAAGAGTCCTTCATGCTAAGTAAAATGCTTTTTGCCTGTGGAACCCAGTGGTATCTTGTTTTTATCCCCCTGTGGATGCAGTTTATCCTTGGGTCTTATCTGGAAGAAGCAGTTGTTGCAGAATGCTGTGTTCACTTCATACATCATTTAAACTGGTTTTGTTATTGATGAATTGCTTTTGTAGTTCACAGATGAAAGTGAACATTATAAACAAGGCATTCCCATATTAGTTTTTCAGTGCTTTGCCCAATGGGCAATTTAATGCGACATCAAATACAATAGCAGCTGAATGACAAAAAGAACCTTTCCCATGCTTGTTGGCTTCTAATAGCTTGATTTCATTTTTAATAGGCTGTTAATCTTCAGTTAGTGTTTTGCTCTGTATCAAACGTTTCACTGCAGTAAGCTGGGTTGTTTATCTACTTTAGGTTTGTGTTGTGTTCATTTAACACTCCCTTTGGAAGGCATTTGGTTCATATAAGATGTCTGAGATTGACTTTGCGGTAGAAAATTTTGACTCCCCTTGACAAAACTTTTCTATCTGTCATGATGTGACAGGCTAATAAAACTATTCATGTGCTAAGTTATAATGATATCTAATATGTTGACAATAAAAGACTACCAGCTATTGAATTCAAAGCAAGGAACATGTGGCATAGAAAAAGAGAGACATTGCTGGGTGTAAAGGAGCTCTTCAAATGCAGTGCTCTGTAGCTTAGTGAAAAAATTAAGTACAGTGAGCTGTCTGACCTGAAGGAGACACTTATTTCAGCTACAGTTACCGTCCAAGAAGTTTTTTATGTCCACAGTGTGTGAAGAAAGACCATACAAACTACTGAGAGCTTTGTGAAATTTTTGCAGATCTTTTTTCTAGATGAGCTAGGGAACAATATCACTGATAGATTTTTTTTTTTCTATTGGTCTGGATTCTGATTTATTTTGGATATAATTAGATATCTTTAGTTATATGAATAATAATTATAGGTAATAATAGATATCTAATAATAAATATATCATTGATATCTTCAAGTATGAAGATTAGTCTCCTCTGAGGACTGTTACTCGCCAGAGATATCTAAGAGTTTGAACAAGCTTCCATTCTGTGATGTCTCAGTATTTTCTTGATGGAGAAATGACTGCCAAAACCACATAAGGAACAGGAAAGTTCTCCAGAGCCTCCCATGGTGCCCAGTGAGAGTCATTGGAGTGTCTGGGAATCTTGTCTGGTGACAACTGACTGAGTACCCATGGGTAATGTCCTGTTATTTCTTGATCAGGTGCTGCTCTTCATACTTCCAAGGATTATTGCAAGGTTTAGAAAGTACAGAAAGAGACTTTTGACTTGCCAGTTCTAGTCCCATGCAACTGCGTAACTAAGAATCATAAACTGATCAGTTCCTCTTGGAAAAGTACATAACTGAGGGGAAGAACAAACTAGCTACTGTCAGAAAACTGCTTTAGATCCTCTCCTGTCCCCACCTTCTCTGATGTTTAATTTCCAGCCCACAGTTATTAAAGAATAGCTTTTACCTGTTTTTGTCAGGTGAAATCTTCCTCCTACCTGGTGCTTACCCAGTTAGAGTTAAGCAGACAATTCATATGCCTCCTTAGGCTTTTGTTGTGAAATGCAGGAAGAGGTCCTTAGCCTGGTAGTCAGCTGAACTGTGAAGATCAGAGAGACTCAGATGTGTTTCACAGCTCAGATCTGGGATCGGTGTCATATGAATTCATTATACTACAGACCCAAGCTGAAAGCATGAACTAAGGATATAGATGTTTCTCCGATATATATCAGTATGGCTAATGTCTTCCATAACAAACAGTTCCTAGGAGTATTTCTCTCTCTAGTACTGTTACAATAGTGTCTGATGCTGGATGATTGTAGGAGACTTTGAGCTCTGCTGGGATGAGCTCTCTTTTACTATTGCTTTAACCCAAATCAGTCCAGCTTGATGCATGCTAGCTCTACTATTTCGTTTTAGTGGAAATGCTCCATTCAGTGTTTCTTCTATGCCCTTACCTTCCTAAACAATATACCTTCATTCCGGCCCCTTTGTCTTTTTGTTGTCTCTGTGTAGTGAGCTTTCAGTTGTGCATCAGTAATATTTCCATTTTGTTATTCTCCTTGTGTAGTATAGAAAAGTATTTTTCTCTCATGACTATGACACATTTCTGAGCCAGATCAGTTACAATACTTGTTTCAGCTCTCTTGCCTAGTGTTAGCATATGTTTTATCCCTTGTTGTTTACCTCTAACAATTCTTTATTCAGTGCTGAGTCTCAGTTTACCCCAGGTTGTTCTTCTACTATATTTAAAACAGAAATTGAGAATACCTGAGTTATTTCCACTTTTTCCCCTTCTTTTATTAGTATAAGAAACTCTTATCTCATTATATTCCTATCTTTCAGCATGTCTCAACATGAAAGAAATTATTTTAATTTCTTCCTCTAGGTCTCATTAACCAGTCTTCTTTTCTAAAAGTATTTATACAGAAAATGAGATTTCCTTGTCTCTTTCTTGTGTGGTGGGACTATCGATAAGAGAAACCTGCTTTGCTGAATATGAAGATTATTTTACGTATTCACTTTGCAAAGAGGCTACATAAAAGTAGCTACTAATTTTCCTGATGAGATCTTAAGGGACCTTAAAACCTTGTCTCCTTGCACAGTTAATCTAATGAAAATAATAAATCTTGCAGAAAAATTGGAGCACATCATACGCCTCAATTTCTGTACAAGCAATCAGTTTGAACAGGTTATCATCAGTGTTAGAAATATAACATTTTTTTCCTACTTCTTAGTTCACAAACTGGTATAATTTGATAGGTACAATTTGATGACTGGAAAAAGTGAAATGATGAAAATGTAGTTATTTAGTCTTCACTTGGCATTGATTTAATTTCAGAGGCCACATGCCAAACTTCAAGATGTGACTTTGCTTAAGGCCATTTTAGACTTCACTTTAAATCATGTATGGCATTTCAATGGGTCATAAAGAGTAATAGTTTTCCTTGTCAAAGCGTCTTTCAAACAAATTTGAAAAAGGTAGTGGGCTTTGAAATGGAAAAATTCAGAGCTGATTTACAGATGCTTGAAAAAACACTTATCACAGACAAAATGATATCTGCAGTACAGAGAAATTAATTTTTTTCCAGAATATATTAATAACTGATAATTCCAGCTTTACCATTTCAGGAGATTTCCTCACAAAAGTGAAAATTTGGGCTCAATAAATAATTAGGTTCTGTTGCAGGGCTTGGCTAAGTATGGTTCTTATGTGTGCTCTGACCAAACATCCCAAGAATGATGTTGGAAAATTTTGTATGTAGTTCCTTTAACATGATCTGTGCAAGGGACTGTAACATCTTCTGGAATTGAGATTGGGCATGCTTGCTTACAGGCCTTCTCTCAGTAGATAGTTCATCTATAACTTACAATATTACTGTTTTCTCTAGTTGCATTTCAAATGTGGTTGTCTTGATTTCATTGATTTCTGCTGGATTTAGTCTTCATTCTGCTGTTTAATTATTGTCCTAATGAATGTTCTTTTTCTCTTTTCTCACTAATTTTCTAGTTATCTTTTTTTCTTCTGATTATTTTAATGGGAAATAAATTAAAACTAAAATTTTAATTCAGTTACTGACTTTGTATGCAAAGACTTCCTTTCCTAGAAAGCTGATAAAAGGTATTTTATGTTCAACTAACCTTCCCTGTGCAAATTTTGTCTAATTTTGGTGTGGGAAATTACTAAATTTTAATTTAATATTTTTTTTTAAAAGCAGGCTACTTACTTCTAATATGACATGGAATTTGTACAGCCAGGCTTTCATTTGGATACACATGGTTGTTCAGTTTCATTCTTCATTATCTCTCTGATGGTTGAAAGTATTGCTAAAAAGAAGTGATCTGGAAAATAATACAGTCATCCAAAAAATAAATAACTCAGATAAGGAAATGAAGTTGATTGGTTCTTCCACTCGCTCCCATATTTTGTTTGCTGCCCTGGCCTATTCCTGTCTTTATCAATATCTTGTCAGTGCTGTTGTGTCTCTACTTTTACAGTACCATTTGCTAGGTGAATGTGACTGACAATAAAAGTATATTTGTGTAATGTTTGATCCCAGCTAGATAAATGACCTAAAGATCAAACCTGATATAATTTTCAGTAGACTTTTCATGCCTTACTCTGCTGAGGCTCATGCCCCAAGGTGTAAATGCTTTTGAGTCAAAATGCATGGAATCACCTGAGCTTTCAGGTGCCATGCAGAAAAAAGACGCCCTGCCTGTCTGAATGAGGTGATGCTCTCCAAGACTTGTTTAACATTTTGCCAAGATCTGTACATCCAAAACCTCTTGAAGTGTTGTAAATTTGTCACTGAAAATTACATACTTCAGCATAGCTGAAAGCCTTGCTTAGGCTGTGCAGATACAATCTCGGAGTATGTGTGTCTTTAACTGAGGGGAGAGGACTGTAACACAGTGGCTATGAATTTGTGTCAGACTGCAGATGCTGTGCTGTTGATCAAGTCCATTCCAAGTTAGGAATCTACCACATAATGTACCCTTCATTTTGGTCTGTGACCACTGCTGTTTTGCTGTCTTGTTCATGAAGAAAGACGCTGAGACTATATTTATATTTCCAGTCAATTTACAGGAGACTGGGATTTCTTCATGTAGCCAGGCAGTAAACGGGAATTGGGATTTTCAATGTCCTTGTACCTCCACTGATTTCAGTAGAGTTATTTCTGATTTACACAGTTGAAAGTGCTGTCAGCATCAAGTTTTAGGCCTTTATGAATTTACTCTCCTGAAGATAATTTTTCAGTTGCTAAATGTGGTCAGGCTTTCTTAAGAAAAGTATATCATCCAGGAAAAAATGAAATAGAATCCAAATAGAATCTAAATAGAATCCAATTCTTACCTGACTAAGAATTACATCAAACCCAAAGTAATTTATCCAAGTTGCTAGTTCCTTCATTCTTAGTAATACAAGAAGGAAAGGAAATAGTTTGTACTCAAGAGTTCAGAAAATAAATGTAGATAGTAGTTGCAGACCAGCTTTCTCCTAGCCCTGGTGCCAGGCTGTCACTCCAGGCTTAAGTGTTAAGGTAGAAAGCACAACTTCACTTTTGTGATGAAGCCTGTAATATCAGGGAAAAAAAAAATCAAATCAGGTTGCTTTCTGTGTAATCCTAAAGGAAAAGCTCTCTTAAGTTATAAGACAGTTTCAGTTAAAGCAGAGTTTCTTATCAGTGGCTCAGCTATGGGCAAAATGCCCAATCTTGCTGTAAAGACATTTCAGAAACAGAATCAAAGCGGTTCAGCTGTTTTCCCTCAAGCTATATGGATGAATACTGTGAGCTAGATTCTCATCTCCATTGCACCAGTGTAGCTCTGGGTGACTTGTCAGTTCTTCAGAAGAGTTATCTTGACTTAACTGCAATCAGATGCTGGTGTCATGGGATGAATCTCTGACTGCTCGATTTCACGAGATCCCTTATTCAAGTGGGCTGCACCAATGTGTGCTGATGACTTTCTCTTGGTCCTAATTTTGTTCCTAGATGTCTTTCTGAAAATCTTACGTCCTATCTGATTACACTTATTTCTGTATGAAACCACCTGTTTGTTTAATATGCTTCAGTACTGGATTTTACTTATTAATCAGCATGGTCTACATCTCATAAAAGCCTTGCACCTACGCAAGGGTTGAGTAGCTGTTGTTGTGCTGTGATGCTTTCAGCAGAGCAACAAATATTTTCTACTTTTCTACTATTTACCATTCCTTCTTTCAAGATGTAGTTGTACCTCTTGGTCTGGAATTTGCACAGCCTTTTTGGCTCTTGAATCCAAGAAATATGAACATTAGGCTGCCTGTGTAATATCCTGTTTTTCATGTGAAGAGTTGTTTTGGAGGTGTGGTCTTTGGTTCCTAAGTCTGGGCATGTTTAGTTTTCATTTTAGATTTGTAGATGTAGAATTGGTGGTGTTGTGACCTGCAAGTAGCTGTTAATGTGAAATCTTGCCTTTTTTTTCCAGTCTCCATCAGTTTAGATAATTAAGCCCTGGAGTTTTCAATTTGCGAGCCAAATTTAGAGGCTCCTAGATTACAGAATCTGAAACAAACTATCGTCATTATGCTTGAATATATCACTAGAGTACTAATGGTCACTGAAATCATTTGAGCAGTTGAGGTTCATAGAGGGCATTGTCAGTCATTATGGACTAGGGAAGGTACCATAGGGTACACAGACCATTGGCTTATAGCTTCTGCTAATGTATTCGTCTGAGACTTCTATAGCTGTCGTATTTCAAAGGAAAGTTTTATGGCACTTTTTTGGTAAGATCTCATATGCATGATTTAAGCAGTGTTAACTGTGATGTTCTTGGTTTCCTTTCAGTCACAACCAAGACTGTTTCTTCCCAGTTACTATGTCACAGATGGCTTTTACCTTCTTGATTATGCATCTTAATGTCTTCTGCCATGTTCTCCAAATGTCATTAACCACATCAAGCAAAAAGATTACGTTCATGCCAGTGAATTAATTTCTAATAACTGCAGTCTGGCTACAGTTGATTCAAACCATGAAGTGTTCTACAGTTCTGACTATTGGCTGTTCCTTCTCGCACCTGCCTCTTGCACGAGCTACTGTGTTAGGCACCATCTGGGGAATATTGGCTCTTTTAACACTTTGACCTATCTTTGGCACTGAGATATAGCTACTCACTGTTCATAGCTAACTGCATGAAGATATGTTCTGAGTCTCACCTCTTGCAGGGACCATACTTGCTCAGCCTTTCTATAAAGCTTGACCTGAAGCTATATTTATCAGACATGTTAAGTACAGAAAGAAGCAAACCTGGTGCTTGTTTTTCATGATCTGGCAACACTTGGCTGAGTCCAGCTGTTAAATAATGAGGATCCAAAACTATTAGTCTGCAATATACTTCAGATTTCATCTTAATCTTCTAATTGATTATCCTGTGTCTATCACTAATTTTTCAGTTAATTACTTTATCCATATGTTAAACATGTTCTCAGATTCTTGTCATTAGCAGCACCATGTGTTCACTTCCTGCTATACAACTTTAGGCTGTGTTTGGACATTTCTGGGTCTATGTATCTTCATTGTACAGTACCACAACTGTCATCCGTAGACATTTGTTAGTCCTCTTATGGACTACAGACAGCTCGTTAGTCTTGTATGTAGCTGCTGACCAGTTACACTAGTGAGTTACCGATCACTTCAGCTGTACAGCTGTTTGATTTTTTTTTTTTTTTCCTTTTAAAAAAAAGGCTTGGATGGCCTTAAACCAACCCTAGTAAATTATTTCTTTGTTCTGTTCTTGCAGAAATTAATCTGTCAGCTTCTACTGCCTGTGATAGGGTAAGACAGAATGAAAAGAGTACTAGGTTTTACACAGCAAAGTCTGTACAGATGCAGTAGCAGTGGGCCTGCTTGCCCCTACAGATAGCTCTGCTGGTTTCTTCTTCCAGTTTAAAAAGTACCAAAAAAAAAAAAAAGAAGAAAGGAGCTGGGATATAACAAAAGAATATTATTACACAGAAAGCAACAGAGTGTTCATAAAATCAAACAAATTCCCAAGAGTGAAGAAAGAGTTTCTCTAAATCTTCCAAGAAATGCTGTGGGAATACATTTTTCAATGATTAAAGTTTTCAAATTAATAATAGCATGTAGTGCATGTGCCACTTTATGAATGCAGATAGCTTTACATGATGTCTCAAACTGCGCTTCTCCTTCATGCATCTGCCTCAGCTTTGTGATTTTCTATTTATTCTACACTGCTTGATGAGCTGTCCCTTAGAACAATGGCAGGTGGATACTTGCTTAAACAATGTTTAGGATCGTTAATCACCATGCAGCAGATGGAGAAAGCACTAAACAGTCCCACCCATCTTTGGTAATAGATGCTCACTTCGGAGGTTTCTAAAATGCGTGTAATAGACTACAATGCAATGGGAAGAGAGATGCAAGAGCAGGTGTGTATGAGGAGATTCCGTTGAGCTGAAGAATTCTGTTTAGTGTTCACCGGCAAAGCCCTTAATTCAGAACCTTAACTCAGAATGAGAAGGGTCACCAAGTGCCTTTCTGTCATAAGTGTCTGACAGTTGTACTGCAGCTTTGAGCTGCCCATAAGTTCTAAGAGTGAATTCTGACTTAATTATCTCATTTATTTCTTTATGAAGTCCCATTAGATTAGACCTTTAAAGAATAAATTTTGTCCTTAGGAATTTGGTGTTGAAAAATGTCTCATTACATTTTTATTAGAAGATCCTATGCAATAATGAAGCAATATCTATACCTTCTCATCAGCTTTTACCGTACTGTGTTTCATGCTATGAATTCCTAGAACAGCAGAAGTAACACTGGAGTTTTGGGACTTTTTGTCTTGCTCTTTTGATGTTTAGGGAGTCGTGAAACATTTTCAGGTTATTTTCATGGGACTTTAGATTGGCTGATATGAATTGGGCACAGCAAAAATTTCATCTATATGAAGACTTCATGAACACTGAGTAAAAACTTGCTGATGTGGGCCAGTTTATTTACTGAACAGAAGGCTTAGATATATAAACAATAAAATACTGATCTGAAAGTATTTCTTGATCTGCTCCTAAATAATATTATAAAGAAGAAATCCATGCAACAGAGCAATCTTCTTTGTTCTGAGTGTTCTTTTACTAATTCTAGAACCTAATCAGTCAATACAATGATTGTCTCAACCTAAACAAAGTCATTGAATCCCTATGTATGGTTTATGCAAATACAGTGTTTTTTAAAAAAAATATGCTAACAGTATATTCATTTGAAGAACATCAGTTTTATGCCAGGAACTAAACTGAAGGGAATTTCATGATAAAATATCTGACAGAAGGCTTTCTGCAGCTGAATTTGACATGATTATGTGGTTCTGTGTTTGCATAATCCTGTTTCTTGTATATGAGAAACTTATATATTTCCCATATATATAAAAGTCTTAACTGGGGAATTGATTGCAGCTTCAATTATGTTTCCTACTGTGTTTCAGAAGGCCACAGGTTTAAGTACATTATTCTACCATAGGCTTGATTTAAGCTAGAGCAATACCTTTTTCAATTTTCACTATGCTCTTTGCCATGAAAAAAAGATTTGTCAAGAGAACAGATTCATGTCATGTCAGTTTGTGTCCCTACTACAAATTGTGATGGGAATGAATGACCAGATTTTAACTACCCAATATGTCATGTGCAGTGTGCCAACTTGGTATGCCATTCTAGCTTTCTATCATGGCTTTTTATTGGACAGATATTTTACTGTCACCTACCTATTAATTACAGCTTGAATGCGGATTAATGGAGTGGTTATCAAATCAGAAGGAAGCACATTGAAAAGATTGTGCCATAGTACACAAAATTTTAATTCAGGGAATAGGAATGTATTATCTTTTAACATGAGAAGCGGGAACAGGAAATGGCATGATCAATCAATTTGTCAAAATGAAGCTTGTTTAAAAATGGTTCTGAAGGACAACCCATAGAAGGGATGAATAGATGAGAGACTCCCCCTCAAAACTCTTAGATACTCCTATATAATTCCCTGTGAATGACTAGGATGAGCAAATTGCTATGCTATTAATATTCAGAATTAACATGGTATAATCAAGGAAGTAGCCAGAGTGAAAAAGAGTGGATGAGCAAAATGCAGAGGTGCATTTGGCAGAGGTAAGATGAGATAAATTAGACACCTGAATGGCCAAATGTATAGGCAGAGGTGGCTATCAGACCCTGTAACTGAGGCTTGGAGCAGAGGAAAGAGGGTGACTGTAGTCTACCTATTGGCAGGGAACAAAAATGGAGTTTCACATCTGTTTTTCTGGAATACATATATCTTTTGTGTTAGTATTTCATTTTTGCCTAGAGAAGTATTTAACCCTAGGCTGATGCCTTCTGTGCATTTAACAAATGCCTGAAGTGTTGATGGTTGCAAAATGGTTCAGCTTTAACTGAAATAATGAAACACATTGTCCTTCAGGCTGCGTCATGATGTAGTAGTTGTGATACTCTCCTGGTTTATGCCTGGTTAATGCATGGTGTAGCTTCCTGAGTCTAGATTTGAACAGAACTTTCAATGGAAGAGTCCTGTCACGTCATATGGAAGATTTAGACTTAAACGTACATGGACTGATTGCTCTAACTTACATTGAACTGCTTAAGGGACCTTAAACTGGTGAGGAAATTAATTTTGAGGGCAGTGGTTTAATAGCTTAGTCAATCAGAGAGGATGCTATTTAAAGTATCCATGGTGGCTTTAAAGTTTAGACATGTAAAAGAGGAAGGAACAAGCTTCTTTGCTAGGCCAGCTGCTGCTGAGGAGGTGAATTAGGTGTTCTCAATCTTACTGACTCATGCTATTCGCTTGTGTTCACTTCAAGAATTGTTTTTTCTATAGCTGTGTTATTGAACTAAATACCTTTAGGGAAGATTGAAGAAGCAAGTTACTCTGACAAAGTAATTCTTATTCTAATATAGCATAAATCAAATGAGGTGCTAGTATACACCTATTATAAGGTCTTTACTGGCGTAACTGCATTGGTAAGGGGAGTTTGGTTTTGTTCTTCCACAGTCTTAACAGTTATGCTGACTTTTACATATAGAACACATCTAAATTAGCAAAGAGCTCCTCATGTAATTTATTTACTGAAGTGCTAGTTTAGCCTCCTTTTTGGCTTCATGGCATGGAAGTGTAGGGAAAAATGAGTGAATATAGTGTCTATATATCTAAATATATACTCTTTGCCTTCTTGTTGCCAATGGGACTGTTGTATGGCACTTTTCAGGAGCACACTTGCAGACTTGGAGTAGGAACAAATAGCTACGTTGGAGTTTCAATGGCCTGGTTATTTAAAAGATGCATGTATATAAACATTTGTCTACGTTGCCTCTCTTATCTACTTACTATTCTCCAAGGGATTAGATTGCTGCAAAGTTTTTTATTGACTCTTTCCCATCATAGCTGAAACTGGCAGGATGTGCTGCCAGCCTCCCTGATTTCATATTACCTGAGATCTGTAGACCGGGTTTTGGCAGCTGAAGTTTGACGGAAGAGCTCTTCATTCTTATATAGACTCATGGAACATGCTATAGGATATAATTACTGCCACCTTACACATTGCTCCTGAAACTGATCATTCTTGTCTGGCGCAGTTCTTGTTCCTAAAGCCTCACCCAAAAAAACCATCTGAGATGAGGTACTAGTAAAGGAATAACTAGAAGCTCACTTGCAGCTCTAGCCACAAAACCATCTGCTATTCAAGAAGCAGTCAATGTCTTTTAGGATTTTTTATGCATATGTGTCCAACTACTGTCAAGTCAGAGAAAAGGTTAATGAAACGGAGTTATGATAATTTTTTATTTCTTAGACTTTTTATGAAAGCCTGATATTTGTGTTCAGATGTAAGGAAATGCCCACATTAATGTCAAATAAGTAATAATTGCAGGACTTATGGTAATTATTAACATCCAACTGGAAATACTGCATATGATTGTTAGTAATTAATACACGTGAGACAGAAGAAAAGATGTGCAATTATTTGGTCTGCAAATACATTTTTGGATTACCCTTAGTATCCAGTATCATTGAGACCTTACGAAACCATTAAGCCGTCCAGAGAATCCTAATACGTTAAGCATAGGTAGATAAGTAATGTAAAAATGAATAGTGGCATAATTCTCTGAAAAATGTACATGTAGTTCATTAGAAATTCACATTATTTCCAGCATTTTTAAACTTCATTGTACATGCAATACAAAATATTGCTGAAAAAATTTGTAGGGAATATTTAATAATGAGGTAAAATATAAAATATAGGGGTCTGCTAAATTCCATTCCATTGGCTCAGTGGGTGAATAAACTCAGTTCCATACTACTGAAGATATACACAACTTGTTACATGCTTTGCCCATCTATGACACTCTTTAAAAAGAAACTGCTTCCATGTGGATTTTAACAGCTGACTTATAATATTTGAACTTAGTGAGGTGCCTTAACCTGTAAGAAATAAAAAAACCCAAACCTAAGATGTGATAACTTTTAAGATGAATTCCTCCTTTCAGTGGAAGAGACCTGTATCAATCACTTTCCTCCTGCCTGCTTGGGCAGAAAAGAATTCCCACGCTAGTTTGGGGACTGGATTTCAAGATCAGTCTAGTTACTTGTGTGAGTGGTGTGTACTGTAAATTCTTTCTCAGTTAATATTTTCACAGCTGCTATTTAATTTTTCCATTCTGATCACAGAAATATCTCAGGACTTGTCCTCTACACATGGTCATCCCTGTTCTAGGAAGTCAGTCTTACCTTTCCTAACTGAATCAATAAATATTTTGCAAAGTGGAAAGGCCCTACGAGAGGTAACACCATGTGGATTTTAATTGTGTTTAAGTTTTTTAGGTATTCCCTTTTAACGAAAGGCCTGGTATAAGGCTCCTGATATCTACATCCATCTGTTGCAAGCTTGTATATTGTCTGAAAATGGAAGAATCTAAAATACCTATTTTGGCGAAGTAATTTGGGGCCAGGAGAGCATGCATATCTTGGAAGGGAAGCAGTGAGGATTTCAAACCCAAATTAAATGTTATTCTCTATTGCAATACATATCTGCAAGATGTATGTGAAACAATCCTTTCAATTTATACCTATAACACTTCAATTTGTACATATTCAGGAAAAAAACACAACCCTATTTAACTGCCTTTATATGTCATCATAGAATATTTTAAAACTAAACATAAGAATGAATTATACCCAAATAGTCTTCCTGTTGATGGCTAAATGTGTGTGGTAGATCAGAACCTTAACCTTCATTAAAGAAGTGGAATTACAACAGGGGTTGTAATTTTGCTCTGTGCTTTTTGCTCTGTGTGCACTGTTGAGATCTATTCTATGTGAATATGTGATTTCTAACATGAAGGTGAATGCAGTCTTAAAACTTCTCGTAACATGAGATATGAACCAGAAAGCAGGTGCAGATGATTAGATGATGGATCCAAAAGTAATTAAACTGGCAGGACCTTCACTGCACCTGGATGGGAATAGATTGATCTGTGGTCTTGTCAGCCAGCCTCACACGGGACTTGGGTACTGTGCCTTCTCCTCCCTCACTCCCTCAAGCTTCAGACTTCTAATAAATATGATGTAGACCCTAAATGGACTTACCTCACATGTCCTAACAAATCTTTAAAACTGTATGTTATATGCAGTTGAAGGATTTACCCTCATTCCCCCCAGTTAATATGTAGACCATCATAATAAACTGCTCGTTTTTGTCCTTGATATTATAAAAAAAGAAAGCCATGTTGATCTAAACATAGCTATAGACCAGGATCTACTCGCCATAGAAGAATATTTGCCATGGGCAACTATAGCATTCTCTTTGATTTTATCATTGATCAAGAGCAACTTTTTGTCTCCGATAATCCTAGTGTGCTTGAAGGAGACTGCTTTCTGGCTCTTTTGGCAACAACTAACTTTCAGATCCAGGAACAGGATCTTTGTGAACTTCAGTATTGAAGACTTCAGGATGCCAAAGTTGAGGGTGATGTATCTCAACATACTGTAGCCCTTATCCACTAGTTCCAAACCTGGGGAAGATTGAGAAGAGTAGTACCTCAGAATTTTACAGAAGTTGTTTGCCAGTTCTTGGGATGTTTTGTCTTATTCCTTAATATTCTCATGTAATTAGCTTCATCTTGTTTTGAATATGTGCTTTTATTGTTATGTTTTTGCTCACTGTATATCCTTTCAGTTTTCATTAATTTAAATGGAAGTTAAATATGCACAGTGAAAATTACACTGCCAGTCTGGAAGCACCTAAAGACAAGCAAGCTGTTAGCAGCCATTTCAGCAGGAAGCGTTTCTTCATGTTAATAAATTAGCTACGAGAAGACATCCCATTTCAAGTGAGTCACACTGTTGAACAATTAAATCACATCATAACATATTAATGGGAAAACTGCTGTCAGTTCACCTAACAGTTTTGGTAGTACAAAAGTAGCAAATAGAGGAATATTTCATCCATCTCATTTCTTGTTAGTTAGTTCAGAGTGTTCAAATAGAAGGTTGAATATACCTTTACAGTAAAATTGAATGGTGAGGGGCTTTTTTCTGTTGACAAAAGAGCAAATATTATGGCTGTTTTAAGATTAAAGAGAAAATCTCTCTAAAGATGTACTCAATTTGAAGGAAATGGCACTGACTCTCAGTGATACTTTGAAAGAAAATGGCCATATAATGTGATTTTCAGTGTGCAAAGTTCAAAGAAAGATGAAGGTGAAACAGCCTAAAAAATTGATGGAAATGAAACTTAAACCATTTTTTGGTTTTGAAACAATTCTTGCTTGTAGAAATTCTTTATTTTGATTAAATATTTGACCTCCAGAAGTCCACAAAATTTATAGACATTTTTGTACAGATTTTAGGAAAGATTTTGCAAATCATATTGCATACATCACGAAGATGTGTATCTGTGAGAGATGTATCTGTGAATTATCCGTTCTGTATCTCCTTGAGGAGGACAACTGTATCTGGATCCATCAGAAGGCAGAGTATGACTTTCTGATTTTGTTGCCTGATCCCTAAAGCCCAGGTGCAAGTTGGAGTACCTTGAAATATCAGGCAGTATGGAGCTTAAGGAACTTGACGCTGCAGCATATCACACTTTTTCCCCCACTCTTGACATGCTTTAAGTTCTACCAGCTCATTCTTCTATAGTGAGAGATAGACTTTTGAAATAAAAACTTGAGGAGAAAATTTTGCTTAGAGCTCTCTCTGTTCTGCTACACATGGAGAGAGAATGAGTTGATTACGAAAAAAAAGTTAACGCATTATCATGCATCATACTTGTATGGTATGATTTTTTAGATGTTGAAATATATTAACAAAGTAGAGCTGTACTAAAAACCTCTTACTTTTCAAAATTACAAGAGTATTCTTCATCATTTACTAATTATGATCTTAAAACATTTATATGTAATTTTATCTATGTTTGATTACTGAAAATGTAGCACCAAGGAGTACATTACCCAGTAAATTACCAGGAGGTGCAAATTCCCTGTGCTCACACTGGGCAGTATTCCCTCTTTAAACCAGTTTGCACATAGAGCATTATGCATAAAATGTATTGTGAAACAAAACTCAGCCTGGGTTAAGCTCTTGGCTCAAAATAACAAAATACATAAAAATGTCAAGGTCCTGGAAAATTTGATTTATGTTTTACACCTCGGGCAAATACCAGCTAGACATACAGTTTTCAAATTTTTGTCTTTCTCTGCAGGGAATATTACTTTAGTTGCCAAGGAACTACTAACAGAATGTACAGCACTGATGAAGATTTAGCTATTTCCTATTAGCTCAAAAAAGCAATCATGTTTTTTTGATCATTGTGCTGCAGTGGGAATCTTGAAAAGTAGTTAATTTTATTTAAGGAGTTACATTGCCAGTTCCCTGAAATCTGTACATATTTCTGCAGGCAGAAAGTAGAAATTGGAAATAGGGATCACAACTTTTCATATTTACAGAAGCCTTGAAACTGGTGAAGGTTTACATTTACAGAAAAGTGTTATGATACTGTAAAAAAACCAAGAAGCTGATTTTTAGTGCTCTGCTGACTAGTGAAATACTTGCTCCAGTAAATAGGCCAAGTGCATTTGCTGTGTTTCTTTTTGTGAAAACAACTCCGTCTTGAGAAAGCATCTCTCCATCGTGAGAGACCCCACTGGGGCTTTGCCCAGGACCTTGCACTGGGCACTGTGGGGCCATGGCCAGCGGTCCTGCTCTGGTCACCCCTGGTGGGGGTACAGCTCTGCACCCCGGCTTACCTGCCCCTGCCCCGTGCTTCTTTGGGAGGAGAAATGGAAAGATGAATGAGGGGATGGGTGGTAGAAGTATATGAATCTATGAATATACTAGGCGGGCCACTGTAACGTGACTGTTTCTATAATATGCCAACTGAGTTGCAGATATGATTGAATGGAAAATAAATATTTTTCTTACACTGTATATAGAAATTCCGAGACTCATTGTCCTAGGATCATGGCTTGAAATATATTCCAGCAAATGTCATTAAACAAAAAGGTGGGGATATAGTTTTTGACTCTTCAGGGTTCTGAGTAGTTTTCTAGAGGCAGAGGGAGCAATATTAAGAGAAGTACGATCTCTGCTTGCCTTATCTTTTTTCCTAAGCACCTGCTGTTGGCCACTTGCCGTCACACAACTGCTATGGCTTGCCTGGTATGTTGTTCCTTATGTTTTTACTGTGAGGTGATGCTGAAAAGCTAAAGGTTCAAATGATTTTCCATAATTTTCTACCAAAAAGATCAACTATGGTCAAATGCCTTGTAACACTTGTAAAAAGTAAAGGCAGAAAAAATGTCATCCCTTTGAATGGAGAAGGGAAGGAGTAGAAATACTTTGAATTGCATAACAGATTTGCATAAAAAATCTGTTAAGACAGACCTCAAATGACAAATAAATAAAATGACAGATAAATAGAAGGTAATCGGTTTGAATTTCAGCAAGGAGGATTCAGTTTAGATATTGGCACAAAACTCTCAACATTTATAAGAATAAACCAATGGATTAGCATCCCTGGTGACAATAAGGGATCTCCATGCCTGGAGGACTTTTAGAAAAGGTTAGATAAACATCTGTCACCACTGACATTGGTACAGTTTGTGCATTAAGGCAAGAAGCTGTGTTGATCAATCAACCTGTAATCTGCAAAATATGAAAAGCCGGTAAATGAGATGGTAGTAACATAAAAGCAAACCCCCTACAAACCCACCCTATTACACCCAAGTAAGCTTTGAAAAAAAAAAAATCAAAATACGAATAGCAGTGAAAATTTTTACTTATTTTTTTCCCCAATAAATGAAAAAATGCATTATACAAGATGATCCATAGATTTGTTTTTTCCCCAAAACGCTTCAGCTAAAATCTAAAAAAAAATAATTAGGTGGGCTAAATAGTCTCTGAAGTCCTTTACAATTATGTGGTTGTATAACCTATGCCCCGAGTGTCTGTATATTTAATGGAGACATATGGTCAAACCCAGCAGGGGATGCAGCCTGTTCCTCACACTTCTGTAAAAGGCTGTCATTCTCCTTTGACTATAAAATGAGAAGTAATTATGTTCTGAGTTTTGACACCCAGATACACCTAAGGTTTGCACTCTGTAAAGAATACTATGTGTTGGTCTGCAGCTTTTTTGGTGGATAGCTAGAGAGGTCTGCGATTTAGATACAATAGGTGGCTCAAACAGGATAATTATTTTCCAAAGGGAAGATCATCTATGGACATTACTATTTATGTTGTATTATAAGCATTTAATTATTAATTTAAAGCGCACACAAATTGCATAGACATCTGATGGAATGGGAGGAGTAACTTAGTCAAGGTAATTAGGTAAGTACACCCACTGAAAAGCTATATTCCCAGTAGAACAGCAATGCGCAGAAAGTTTGCTTGCTAAGTAAAAAGAAAAAGCTAACTGGCAAAGTTGAGAACACACAGGTAGATCTTGCTGCAGAAAATACAAAACATGAATTTTCAATAAACTATTAATTGCAAAAGAGTGTCTTTTACCAACCAATTCCAGTCTTGTGTATGTGAGAGACAAAACAAAAATTCCTATAGGGAATGTGAAGGAAAGCTCCTAGAAAATAAGGAAGTAAGTTACTCTTTTCCTTGTTGTTGAAGCTGTAATTTAATTTTATTTCAACCAATCTATATGTGTTGTTGCAAGGTTCAACTCATAAACTGATAGCAATAATGGACATGGCCTTTATAGAGGGTAGTTGAGTATGGTTTGGCTAACAAAGTTTATACCGCTTTTTAGCACAGTGCTGGAGTTACTGATATGCTCTTCCCAGCATAGCCAGTTTAATTTACTCTTCCTTGTAAAGAAGAAAAAAAGTTTTGCAGAGATACAGGTAGAACAGCATGTAAAGTTTCTGGAAGGACAGTTTCTCAAAGGCTTTCAGAAAATTTTGTTATATGGCACTGAGGGCCCCAAAACTCCTGCCCCACCTTTCCTCCAAATAAATTAGAAACCCTTTCCAAGCTCCGCACTCTCCTGCACCCGTCTGGGCTCCTTCAGGGCAGTGAGACAGGGCATGGGCTATACTAATCACTTACAACCCTTTGCTTGAAAAACTTTCCTGTGAGCCAGATCCAGCCTTTTTTTTTTTTTTTTTTTAACACCAGGTTACTCAAAAAAGCCGACTACGGGAAAACTGACAGTTTGCCAGTTATGTTTTGATTATTAATTCAGATCCCTTAAGCTACATTTGGGACTATTAAGTTAAATTTTCATATTCAGCTCAAAGACTAAGTCAGCAGGCATTCTGAAATATAAAGTGAGTAATACACTCCATAACAGAAATAAATTCTTTCACAATGATTTACATGTTTACAGTAATAACAGTGGCTAATGTGCAGTAAAGTCAAATTTCAATAAAAATGAGTTAATTAAGTCCTATTTTAATGGTAAGAAAAAGAAATAAGCATCCTGCATGGCTGATATAAATATTAATCGCCTGCGAGATGACATATAAAAGCGTAATAATCTGTTATGATAATGAAGCAAAACCTAAAATAACAGACTACTGTTCACCACTGCGTATGGCATTGTCTATACAGTGGCAGTGTGTGGGAGAAAGCTGCAGATCTTGTAAATAAGGTCTTATTAACTGGGAAAAAAACCCCTTTTCTACTTCACAATTCCAAAATGCATCACAGCACTGAAAATGCCTTTGTAGTCTACTCTTTGTTTGTGTGCTCACGCGCATGTGTGGAGTGAAAGAAAACAGTTTCTCAGCGTCTGTATTGAACCACGAACTTCTGGTTAGGTTTTTTTTGATAATGAGTTAAAATGGACCTCAAGAAAAAAGAGACTTCTAAAGAAAATGTAAATATTAAAAATTATTCTTTGTTGCTTTTTATCAGACAAATCTTTCTGTAATATAACCTCAAGTGAGGGACACATACTGTGTGTTTGTTCTCTTCTTGCAATTTCATTAGTCTTTCCTTTTATTCTGAAGGCAAAAATCAGTATTTTTGGGATGCTTTTGACAACACTGTGCTACTGGAAGACAAGAACATTACAAAGTCAGCTTCAGAGTTTCACTGCTTATGTTTAGCTGACACAAGCTGATACTGGTCATTGGAAAATCATAACATTTCTTTGAGCTTGGACTGCTGCAGTGATCTGCTTGCATGCCTAATACCATAGGATGATGGCCTAAATGTAGACCTCGTGCTCTCTCTGTAAGACATCGGGAAAGGCTTTTTCTTATGGTGCTTTACATGCTTAGGTGAATACACTTGATCAGCTTCTCAGGTGATGTAAATAGAAATAGTTTTGTTGAAGTCAGCTCAATTAGGGGGGCAGTGCTAATTCATACCTTCACAGGATTATGTTCCTGAAGTATTTACCAAATTACTGCACCAGCTTTGAAATTCCAAATGTGATAGGAAGGCCCATACAGCAAATGTAGTAGAAGGGCTTACTTTCAGAGCAGTTCTACTGACTTCTGGGGTCTGCTTGAAGCGTGAAGTATTACTCTGCATGAGTAAGTCATGATTCCGCTCTTAAACCAGTAAGATAAAAACAAAAATGCATGACTGCAAAGAAAAAAATCATATGAATACTTGGCAATTGGGATTCCTTGACTGATTGGCTCCTGCTGAATATAACTGGTGTATTCCCGTGTGCAAATGAAAATATCAGGTAGGTGATTAAACAGACTTTGTTGTGCTGTAGCTACACAAAACAAACGATGCTCCTGCAACTGCATTCCTTAGAGGGTGATTCTGATCCTTCTGAAAGTATTAACTGTGCCTTTGATATACTAATTTCTTCTGCAAACATGCCCAAATGATTGTTGCATGATGGATCCTATGTATAGTATAATTTTAATCACCTATATGCCCAGGGAATACAAATTACAGAATCTTAAACTGATCATAAAACCAGACTTATTGCTAAGATTTATTTATATACATAGAGTTAAAAATTTATTACTGTTTGTCGAACAATCTTATAAAACTATCACTCTTTATGAAATCTGATAGAGGGAATAAAGTCTACTAGTCTTTTAAAACAGAAATTTGATTCTAGTAATCAGCTACCTTCAGATAGATCTTTCCTAATAAGGCAATCCGATACATACACATTATAAGCCTTATGTTTTTTAAAATCCTCTCTAGCTTCTTGTTTTTAAGGTCATTCTATCTATGAGTTTTGTTGCTGTGCTTGGGGTGCAGATGAAAGTTGCTTAAGCTTTTTGATAACCTAGGGATGAATGAAATACAGCTTTGCTGCTTTTTCAGTTCTCTGCCAGAAAACACTCTGGTTTTCTGGATTCTACATCAGACTGTGGCTTTTGCAGATTTGCAAAGGTGTCTGTGTGACCTTCATTAGCAGAGCATACACACACAAAGCGTAAAATTGCAGAGACTGGAGTGATTAAATATATTGACTAAGTACTGGGTAAGAGAAGTGAATCTGGATGGCTCCCACATTAGACATCTGACTGATAAACAAATGCATGGTGACAGCAGTAGGAATAGAAAGTGGAATGTGGGTGAGAAAAATCTGGAGGTAAAGAATTAAGTTTAAATTCACCAGTCTGTCAGAGCATGTGTCTTCTCCAATTTTTAATTTATTCTCTTAGATTCTAAATGCAGACAGCCATGTGACAAAGATGAAGAAACTGAAAGTTGCTTTTATCTAATACTGAAATTTGCTAAGATAAGGAAGGATTATCTTTAAAACCCTTGATTTGTTGTATAGCTTTTACTTAGCACCTTTTCCAACCAAGCCTAGTTTCTGGAGGCAGATGGAAAGCAGCAGCACACGCACTCTAGCAAGTTTGGTGGGTTTGCCAAAAAGTTTGTTGAAAATAACTAAACTTTGACGTTGACAGCACTAGCGCTGGTGTGATTTTGCAGCTTGGGCTCACAGCTAGCCTTTACTCTTTGTACATTTGAATGCTACTAATGAGACAGAGAAGGTTTCTGTGAAAAGTAAACGTGGTGCAGATACACTGTCTAGGTGACCTATGGTCAAAGACTTTTTAGAAAATCAGTCTGTGGTTTTCTTCTATTCACTTGCTTTCTTTTCTGATAGCAGCAAAAGAAAGGGTTTCAGATGTGCTAGTATTTTACTTTTGTGTATTCTTAATCAGAAATGCCTTCTGTGATTACTAACTCAAGGTGCTTAAAAGTGAAATATAAAAACATGTATCCTGTGATCTGTTTTAAACCTTAAATGACAATATACTGTTTTTACTAAATAATGAGCAAGATATTTTTTTGCAGTTGTTGGGACTGAGGGAACCCGGAGAATGACAACCTCGGTTACTTCAATTACAGAATATTAAAAATTCAGAACAAGATACAGGAGCAAGTTAATCAGAAATTGTTGAGCCAGTGAAGGGTTGCAGTCTGTTGTACTTCCAGAAATCCCTTTTTGAATGCTGATAAGCTGCAGTATGGTGCTATTGCTCTTTGCATTGACAGAGCTACACACCAGTTACCTGTCAAAGGTGTTTTCAAAGCAAGTGTGCAGCTTCTTGATTTTTGCCTTCGCTACTCCTGCAAGCCAGAAAAATGGAAGTAAATAAGGGGGAGGGTGTCTGAACAAAAGTGCATTTTTTTTCCAAATGAAGAAAAATGATAATTAATATTTTTCACATTGAACAGAATGTTTTAACTTTGCTTGCTTGAAGCATTTAATTTCCAGCATTTGTACAGAGAGCCAAATGGTTAGAGCATTGTGTGAGCATCCCAGCTCTGAGGAGACACTGGGATCGTGTGTTGTGTACCCTGGCGCAGTGCCCCCACCCCTGCAGCTGGGATGACAGCAGAACCCTGCCTGTCCTTCTCTTCACCAGTAGCCACAGAGAAAAAAAAATCTTAGCCAAGACTTCCAGTGCAGTTAACAGAAAATCATTATTTTTATCATCATCAAATCAGCTGAAGTCACATTTTTTGGGTACATTGGCATTCACCAAAAATGTTATGTCTGGCTCTGACTTTAGTGCAGCTGTCACAACTATCAAAAACATTTCCCTGTAGAGGCAAAGGATCATTCATTTGACCATTGCTGTGATGCCTGCTTACAGTAACAGCAATCAGCCAAGGACAGATTGTTTTGGCACCACCAGCATGTTCCCATGGATGCTTCAGTGGGATAAAGAGAAGGGCAAGGTTCCGCAATCTCATGGGCAGTCATCCCCACTGACTTGTGCTGGGGAGCAGGCAGAGGGCTGAGTTTATTCCAGCCTCTGCAATGGAAGAGGGGAAAGATACTCAACGCTGGCCACATATGCTCAGCTTCTGTGCAGGCTTGCAAACAGGGGTAGAGCAATCTTGATTTTCTCCTTCTCTCCAATTCTGCACCTGCAAAAGGGCTAATTGTTATCTTAAGGTATGTTGCTGGGCGAGGAGGAAAACAAAGTAGAATATTAACTTTAGGACCCTAAAGTTGAATTTTTGGTAGTTATATTCCTATGTATGTAATTAATACACCTCCTAGGGAAGCGCAGCTGAGAATTTCTACATAGAAGACTCTCTTTTAAGACACATAGAGTTGAGATATGCTAATCTACTTCAGAATTTAAGACTGAAATACAGATAAGTTAATAATTATAGCTGTGTAAATAACACAGCTCTAATCGGGTGTGAATGTCCTAAGTGGCATGTGAGATGCAGAATACTGCTAATTTTTAATTTCCAGTAGAATCAGCTACAGCTATGATTCCTACTGTGAAGATTTGTGTGTTACTGAATATGTATTTTTAATGGACCCGGTAGTAATCCAATCAACAGAAATTCATAAGCTTAATCTTGTTCATTGGGGTTTGTGAAGATCTGAGTTTGGCATCCTGCTGTATTAGAGGAAACAATGGAGAGTTTGGAAACATTTGTCTGTTTACCATGTTGCAGTTAGCTAGGTGATTTTTGCCTTTTTAGACATCTTATGTGGCCAAAGCCCCAACTCTGCTACCAGGTTGTTCTTGGTCAAACAGCCGTGGAAGCGCTCGGTGTACCTCTGACTAATGCACTTCGCACAGCACAGAGTTACTGATAAGTGATAGCACTTTGATGCTGGTGACTTGTTTTCATACTTCTAGCAGTTTTTAAAAGACCTCTAATCCAAACTGCAGGTAGACATAGTACCACATGCAAATGAGGTGCATCTTTTCATATATATGGGAGTGTCATGTCTAGTTAGATGGTTTTGGAAATCCCAATAACTGTCTGTATCTTTAGTTGTGTATCTGTATAACATGTTATCTATAGGTATGTATTAGAAAACAAGAGCCCAGGCCACAGGAGGAGAATGGAACAGCAGCAGGGAGGACACCTAGATAGAAACAAAGTGTCAGTGCCCCACAAAAAAACCCCAACAAACCTCCTAGAAACTAAAAGGGAAAGCATGAACCTTCAGAATAAAGGAAATTGTACCAGATTTCCTGGAATATGGCATTTTGCCTGTACTGCAGAAGACAGGGAGTACTTAAAGTACCTTAAAGTCTGCTTCTGAAGTGACTATATAACAATGTCATCGTAAAGGGCTCTCTTCATTCACTGTTATTGACTTCCTTATCAAATTTGTGTAGTTTACAAGCCAGAGGATGATTTTTGTAGTTGCTTGCACTCCCAACTGCTCTTGGGATCTAGGAATCAAGCTGCTTTTTGGACCTTTTATATTATCACCAGTAATAAAGAACCTGCCGTTTGACACAGCAGAATTCATTCCACCCTGGGAGCTCTTTGCAGTGCTAACTGAGGCAAAAATCTTGTTTTCATCAGTAAGTTGATAGGACTCAGAGGCTCAGAGTGTACCGATATTCAAGAAGGTGATACTTTAAAACTTTCTTGTTTTGCAATATTTCCATTACCTTTATTTTCCTTCTGGTTAGAATTTCTTCTTGACTTAAGATTATCGCCTTCCTCTTGAAAAGGAAAAAATAATACATTCCTAACCAGTAATCTTGCAGCCTCTGGATGCAGGAGGCTTTATAGTAGAAGTCTTCACTGTCTGTTCGCTATTTTGCACCAGCAATTTCCCTACTAATTAAAACCTGTTGCATTTTCATGCATGAGCCCTTGTCCTGGATTCAGGACATGTACTTGTGTTTCAGTTTCTGAAAAGCAACTTAAGAGGAAGCGTCATTTAAAAGGAAGGTAGTGTGAATATACATACAAATGTATTTATTAAAATACAAGTATAAGGGTTGCCTTTGGTACTAAAGTCACTTAGCTTCATATGGAAACTATTTCCAACATTAAGACCCCTGATTTTTCCTTGTCTGAGTACATAGTCTAAGGACTTGAAAGCTATATGGGAGATGCATGGTTGGGAGCGCCCATCACAGCTTGGTTCCAGGGAGTAAAGAGGGACACAGCGTGGCCTATAGAGATCCTTCATGGATTTCAGTATCCACCTAGATCTTAAGAGATCTTTTTCTGACAGAATGGAAGGACAAACAACTTCCACTGCAGGAGTGTAGCAGAAGTACCACAATAAATACTATGACTGCAGCATTGTTGGGCAATATTGCTATGTAAGGTAATTTGTTTTGTCTCTAGGGATCTACACAGGCTTTAGATGAGACCATATATGAGATAGCTCATCAAAACCATCAGCCCATAATTCTATTCATCATCTTTATGATTCACATGCTCTAGCAATGTGTCCAGCTCCTGGAGCTGCTGTAGTCTTTCAGCAGCGGTAAGCTTTTACTCTCTCCTTGCACTCCCACTACTATTTGTGTTGTTTGTAGAGTTACTTCCTTCCCTATAAATTTCATCTAGATAAAAATTCTTACATGTTATTGCTGGAACTTAATTATCTTTTGCATATTGTGAACTTCTTGTGAATTCTAAACATAGTGAAAGATGTTAATGTACTTACTGGTTTTGTTCACTGACCTTGCTTACAATGTGTTTTTTGCTTTGCAATAGACCAGGAAGGTAAAGGCAATGCATTTTTGTACTAAGTTTGGGGTTTTTTTAAGTGTATATGTTTATATGTAGTCCTTGTGAAATGCAAATGCTACTTTGAATGTCAGAGTAACCAGTAAACACTTCCTTTTCTTATCTGAATGAAGCTAACATTTGGTGTATGAAGGAAAAAAAATCAGAACTTCAGATAAAATTTCTGCTTTATCTTCCAGTATTAAAACTTTTCTCTGTCACTGAAAGAATATTCACTCCTTTGGAAAAAGAATGAACTTAACTGTGAGAGAGACCATCATTTCTATTTACAGTGAGTATCTAAGAGATGTCATTCAATTTATAAAGGTATAATAATAATTTATTCTAAAATCTCTTACTCTAGTCTAATTGTGATACTGGGGGAATTTCTTTGTTCAATTCTGTTTATGTTTTCTGCTAACACTTATCCTGCCCTACATTTAACTATAGTGCTGGCTATTATGAAGTTTGTGTTTGCTTTTACATATTGGGAGGTGATGGCCTAGAAGTGTGCCTTGGTGTAATGGGTTCCCTGCATTAGCATCAAATATCAGAGGCAGTTTTAGTGTCTGAACCATGAATACCTTATTCTTCCGAATGAGGAGCAGAGTTGGAAAAGATAATATGATGCATGTATAACATTTGTCATTTTGAAGGATGTAATAGTGCTTTATAAACTGCGGTACAGGTTTAGAGTTTGTTTTACCCTCTACTAAATGCAATTTTCTCAGAGCGGGGATGGGAAGGGAGAAAATAAATGTTTAACAATGCACAACGTTGGTAGATAACATTTAGGAACTAATTAAGATCTCCTCCCAGTGCACACAGTAATAGGTGGGTGCTGCAATGGCTCAGAACCATATGAACAAGACCATCTTTCAGTCTCCTTTTTATGGCTGGTTGTGCCTTTTACTGTTCCTTTTTGATTTCGCAAATGCTTCAAAGGAACTGAGGATTAAGAAAACAATGCTAATTTCTGAAATCAGATATAAAGGACCGCTCGGTATTCTGGACCTGTCTGAGGACTGTAAAGCTTTCGAATATCCCGAGGCTTTTTTTCACAGTTGCACATTTCTCAGGAATGCTCAAGGAAGGTGGCTCCAAAACATCCCCTGTGCCCCACACATATGCACTTGGATGGTGCTGTAGAGCCTTCAGTCTGCTCATTCCCCTGCCATCAGTACTCAAAAGCTTACATGCTTTTGTGCCATGGGTTTTTATACATCTGTTGGAGCTGAGCTAAACCATTTGCCCAAACTGTGACCTTGAGTATACAAGGCTTTGTAACTTCTCTTAGATACTGCTGTTTACTGTTTCTGTTTATGATAACTGGGTAGAAAATTGCTCTATTGTACTGCTGAAGAGCAGATCGCTTTCAAAGTGTTTTGAAAGGCAGCCAGCAGAACAGCTAACACCATGGGGCCACATTTTTAAATGGCCTTCGGTCTGGCTTTCATGTTTATGTTCCCAGGTTTGCACTCTCAATCAATTGTAGAAAAAAATAATTTCAGGCCCAATTAGCTGTGAGAATTCATCCACCAGGTTTAGGGAAACCTTAATAAATTAATGATTGAAAGGACAGTGGGAAAATGAGACAGAACTTGAACTTCCCCCAGTGCAATTGGTTTGATTGTTCTTTTGCTTTATTCAGATTGTACGGTCTTGTCTTTTTAAGTTACAATAACATTACATGATGCTGGTGGCAGCACATATCACTGCTTCTTTAGGGATGGGAAGCATCAATATGGTAGGTAGTAATGGAGCAAATGCTGTCAGAAGTTGAGCATGCTTCTCCCTTTATCTGAGTCCGTGGTAATATCCTGGATTGAAAACCAAATGTCAGCCTCTTCAGGTAATCTGCTGTTTACTTGAGCCAGGATTTCAACTCCAAACAGAGTAGATGGGAGAATATGTGGAGTGTACCACAGAGAATTTTATATCAAATTGTCATGATAACTGTTAGAATCTTGCTTTGTTCTCCAGAGTGCTCCAGGAGTAGGTTCGGAGAACAACACACTAGTGAGAGAGATGATGTGGTCCAGAGTGTGACATGTTTAGTTTCTGTGCAAATATTCCAGGATCTTGTGATGCCCTGAGAACAGCAAGATTAATTTTATTGTCCTTTGCTGTGCATTTCAAGATCTTGCAGACTCTCCCACTAGAAGAGGAAAGACTGAGCACATAAGGAATTGAGAACAGCATGATTTTCAATACAGTCTGTCACCTAAAATCATTTTGCCTCTGGGGATCAATACAGTCCTAATTAAGGTCACCCTAAGGACTGATGTTCTTGGCAAATTTCCTTTTACAAAGACATATTTCTTAATGAACTTTTTTATAGATCTGTTTTGTCATGATTACCAGTACTGAATTTTTCACTTTCAACTATGAAAACAACTATAAAAACTCATGCTTTCTGATAGAATCAGTTTACCAATAACACTAGTATACTATACAAGTGATGAAGCTGAACCTCTCATATAGCAAAAAGTCTGTGGGAAGTGCTGTATGTAACTTCCCTCTGTTCTTACACTGACAGACCATTGCTTATAGTGAGTAAATACCTCATGTCAGGAAGCAGTGTTTGCTCAACATCAGGAAAAGGAAGTCTCAGATTTTGCTGCTCCTTAGAAAATCTTGTGAAAGTCATCCAGAAAAGCTTTCACTGAATTGTAAAAGAGCTGTTAAATTCTCTTTGGAACAGTTTGGCTTCAAGTCATGCTGTCTTGATGGTTACTGTAAGAAGGACAACATGTCTCTGAAACCTTGAAGATAGAAATCACATGCTCAGCATTGTATCTCTATCTCTCCTTTGGGGGAAGGAGGAAAATGTATTTTGCATAGAACAGATATCTGGCCTCAGGATGGACAGCTGCCTTTTTAAACTGCAACATTTCAAAGTGAGTTGACCCTAATAGAGAGTTCTGCTGTACCCTATACTTCTCATGAAACTCAAGCCAGAGGTGCCCTCAGGGAAGCTGAGTACTATTTTCTTAAAATACATTTGAATCTTTAATCATGTGTGACGTAAGGCATTGTAATTTAGGAGAAATGTTCTTCAGTTTGTTTTTTGTCTTCTTCTGTAGCTGACAGGTTGTTAGGATTTATAACAAACCAACAAACAAAAGCATCTCCTTTGTTAGAGAAGCTTTTTTTCCATTGTAGGAAATTATCACCAACTTACTGTAAAACAAGGAAAAAGGACAGGGAAGGGAAGTTTATAATTGATGACTGTCTTTATACTGATGGTCCGTAAGTGTGTGACCTCCATTTAATGCATCCTTGAAGTACGTAATGAGACATGTATGTGTCCTCTGATGTTCTATGAGCAAGGTCTTTTCAGTCTCTCACAGCCATGATCCTAAAAAACGCAAATCAAACTATCTTCTCCCTTCATGGAGGTGTGATGTTTTGGCACAATGCAATGATTGCCCTCACATTTTCGGTGCAAAGTCTTAAGTACAGCCTCAGAGAACACTAGCAAATAGGCTATAAACACATGGCAAGACTGCATCCTGAGTTTGGCAGGAGCTCTTTCAGCAGAGCCTGCCAGCAGCCTTATATTGGTCACTTCAGTCCCTAGCTGCTATCTGACAGACGTGCTGGAGGGAACAGCATCAGGCTGTTAGTTCTCCTGGTCTCTTTGGTAGGCTTTCAGCCACCAGATGTGTGATGGAACTCACAATCTCTTTAAATCAGAAGAGCCTAATAAATAAAGAGGAAGTTCCTCCGGTCTGTAATTAGTTTACTATATAGGGGGAAGTAGAAACGAAGCAATTTTTGTAGTGACATTTAAGGTATGAAAGCACAGTTCAAAGCAGGCTAATGTAAACACCAACTAGATGAAATGTTTGAGCTTCTTGAAACTCTCATGGGAGGGAAAAGAATACAGCTATTTTAGGGTTTTTTTGGTCAGTCCTGCACTGCAGTTGTGAAGGATTCCAAGTTCTTATCTCCAAGATGCAGTTACAGCACAGCTTAAGAGCCACACAGCATGCAGGGCTGAGCCGTGTCCCCATATCTGGGACCCATTATGGAAACGGGACAAGTTTGAAACAATCCTGTAATTGCATCTGGGGACAGGCAGATTGGACTGGAGTTCCCTGACCCAATTATAGTTGTAACACTGACAAAGCTTAGCTCTCAAAGCAGGTTAAAAAGCTAAAGGGACAGATTCACATTACATGCTAAGCATGAAAGTTTCTTTGAAGCAGATCCACAGTTCCCTAACCCAAAGTTCAGTAGGCACTGTGCCAGTCCATCTGCAGTATCCCAGGTGAACTTTAAGTTTCTTTGCTTATTAGTGGCATTCAGAATGCTTGATGTATTTTTCATCACTCAGTCTTGTGATATAATGTAAACCATATAGTCCCTTTCCTTAGTGGAGGGGCTGCTTTTTCCAACTTTGAGAATACCAGGTGCAAAATACTTTAGTTTTACCAGTGGAGGCTAAACTTTCTTTTGTAATAAATAAGTTCTGTTTTTCCTGTTTACTCATATGTCTATTACTCATTGCATTTCAATGAGGAATTAGCTTGCTTGACTCAAAGCCAAATCTTTTTAAGCTATGCCTTATCGAAGGAGAGTAAGACTAAGAGGTGCAATTGATCTGCCAGTGTAAGTCTCAGTTACACCTATCGTAAGAAAACAGTTGGCATCTGCTTCAGGGACATTTCTGTAAGCTGGCACATGTACACTTAATATTTTGCAGTTGAGGGGAGCAGGTGTTGAATTTTCAACTTACTGGGCTCTAATACTTCCTTAAAAATATTTTGTTTCCTTTTATCTTCATCATATGAGAAGTCTTACTAGCCCTAGAATGGCACCTCAGGTTTCCTTAGGTAGATTGTGGGCTCAACTGGCATTAATCAGTTTTGCCATTGTCATTAGTGTAACAATTATACATCTGCTGCTCAATAATCTGATTTTAATGCCCCATATTTTCATGCAAAGCTTCATGGAGATTTTAAGCTCACTAGAGTGAAAAGTTTTTGGTTGTCAATTCATTAAAAGTGGTAAGTTCTTTCATAATATGTACTCATAATTGTTACATACGGTTGAAAGAAGTGAAAAGTGGGAAGATTGGAGACCACAAGGACAGATACTGGGGAGGTAATCCTCAATGAAAAAGCTATTACTTGCACTAAAGGTCTCCCACACATCAGTAGTGTGACATAAAGCAAAATGGGCCAAAGGGAAAAAGACAAACGTGGTAAAAGCACATTGAGGCACGTTTGGAATGAAAACTTGTGATACTGCTGTCATGAATATGCCTGTAGCTGATATAACTTAAGGACTGTATTCAAATCGATATAGCTAGCTCATGTATCAATTACAATGGTGTTTAGGGGCCTGCCAAAACCTCTTGATACATGGCCACTCATCTGTTGTTTGGGCCAATGCACTGTAACTGATACCTGAGCTAAGCAGGTTAAAGACAGAATCTATATAACAGATTGTACTGTTGTGTACAGGTAGCTAAAGCATCTTAAAAGAAGTTAGCATGGGTACTGGAAATAGCCCTGGAATGACATGCAGAGCTGAGGGTGGGCTAACTTAAACAGCTTGGAAAAAAAAATACATGTCACTTGAGAAAGTAGAAAGCAGTGGGGAAACCAAAATTTTAGCACATGACTGAAATCTTACAGGAAGCATCAAAAGGGAAAAAAAGAGAACAAAATAAAAAGAAACAAACCATTGAAAGGAAGAATTTTATATACAAGAGACAAAACCTGGTTACTAAAAATCCCTGTAGCTATCAGAAATGAACTGTAGGACTATTAGGGAAAATTTCTTCACTGAAAGGGTTGTCAAGCACTGAAAGAGAGTCCACCATCCCTGGTCATGTTTAAAAGTTGTGTAGATGTGGTGCTTAGGGACATGGTTTAGCAGTGGACTTGGTAGAGTTACGTTAATGGTTGGACACAATGATCTTAAAGGTCTTTTCCAACATAAATGATCCTATGATTGAAACAGGGAAAAGGGAGCAGATAGCACAAAGTGAGAAATATAGAAAGTTCACATAGCATAAAGAAAGATAACAATGAGCATTCCAGAAGCTTGTGAAAAGCATTTTCTTGTGAGTGTGCTTTGCTGCAGAACCTTGATTTTTTAACTTAGTTTCAGTTGCTGTAGAAGCCAAAGCTTAAGGGCAGAAAAACAGGAAAGCATTCCATTGAAATCAAATCTAAATCCAGACATGAGCCTGGTTTTCAACTTACAGCCTAACTCTAAATCCCTTTAAAGTTTGCTTGTCACTTAATTGCACTACAGAATCTTGGCAGCCTCCTCATATCACAATTCTAAGCTGTCAAAGTACGTAAAAGTAAATATAAAATGCTTCCAATGTCTGTCAACTTTTAGAAACCATTTTCTAGCTACAATTATGTACCAAGCAATAAGTTCATTGTGTTGGGTCATAAGGCCTGACCTAGCAAATTAAGGTCCATCAAACTTACTTGGGCCTTGCTTTATTAGGTGGCCTTTCTGGGACAATAAAACCCACCTTTATTTATCATACCCAGAACTACAGCCTTTGATCTCAAGTTTCACATAATGCAAGTTACAAAGAAAAAGATAATTAAAACAGCTAAAAATGCTCTCAGTTTACTCTTAAGTGGCAGAAAAGCTCTCAATTACATACATAGGCAGTGGCAAACTTTTCATCTGGGGTATTTCCTATGATGTCTGAGGTATATATAACAACATATAGCACTATACCAGTCTCATACCATATTCCTGACAAGCTGCTGTAAACAATGGGCCTCAAGAAGAAATAATAAGGTCCCAGATATCTGCTATGAGACCACAAGGAATATGTCACCTTGTGGATGTGGTGCATCCATCTATAATGAATACAAAATAACTTGAAGTTATTTTACCATTGCATTGAAATTTTGTAGCATAACCAATGCCTAGATACTTTATCATTGACTGGATGAAGGGGAGAGTATGAGAGCGAGGGATTAAATAGGGAAAGTTTTCTATACTTTTGGTGACAATGGCATTGAGATTAATGTTGGTGATTATTATGTCACATATAAATAAAAATGTGGTTTCAAACCAAAGTATTTTGTCTGTCATCACTATGGTGAAAAACAGAGTGGGCTGATTCAGGTTTCACATACTTGCACTGTACCAAGAGAACACTGCTGATCTTAATGACGTTGCATTTGCTTTGTAGTGCTGCTTATGGGACTTGGACTATGCCATTTACAAATATCTAATGTTATTTAATATACTCACACCACAAAACATTCAGTAGACTTAAAATAATCTATTTGCTGTGAATGGAGATACTGAGCAGAGGCACAGGCCTGATGTTTATAGTAAGAAGAGAGCTCAGTTCAGCTGGATTTTGTTTTTTGAGACGAGTTATTTTTCAAGGGTAGTTGTTCGAACCTGTGAGAAATTCAGTCCTGGAAATGAGAGATATATGTATATATACAGAAATAAATCTAAATCTTAATGTTTTCATAGAAATAGTGGTTTTCTTCCCTATGTGCTTTTTGAAAGAAATACTTACAGGTACTTATATGAATTGTGTGTTGCTATGGAAATGTTAGGAAGGGGTAAGCAAAGAAGGAGGACAGTTCTGTTTGTAAAGAAAACATAAAGAGGTAAAAGGAAGAAAATATAATTATCCTCATTTTACAGCTGAGAAATTTCAGCACACCAGAGATAAAAAGCCCAACTGTTGTGGAAATGTATCAGTTCTTTTAGGTTCACCTGTCATTTAGGCATCATTCAGCCTGCAGGGTATTCACAGAACATCTCCAAATCATCACCCTCCCCTCACCCTCTACGTTTTACCTGCTTCTGCATACAGATACACTCCTTCATCATAGCTGTCACAACTGTCTTTTGTAAGAAGACCCCAAAGTCACCCCACCATCCTGACTTGTAAAGAAATATTGCAAGGGCCAGCGATCAATGAGAGAACTCAGTACAGAAAGAAAAGAACAGGCACTACCAGCAATGAGGCATTGCTTTCTGGCCCACTGAATGTCACAGTGTGGGTGTGGGCCATCTATTCATAACGTGTCATAGTAACTGTGCAGCCTGATCATTTTTGTTGTTTCAGAACTGACAGTGGAGGAAATGGGTAGGTCATATATCTCTGTTCAGACTTGACAGTAAGTTATGCACTCTTTGATTGTCAATGGTGAGAGTCAGAAACATGTTCAAGACACTAGAACGAGGTTAGAACTGAAAAGAAGTTCAAATTTAAATACAAAAACAATCTTAGTGACATGACTACAGCCTTCCCACTCCTCCTCACTCCTGTCATACATTCCTGATCCTTGCACTCTGCAGCTGATCAGTGCCTGAGTCTGAAGTCAAGCTGATGTTCAGGGCTAGCAGAAGCTCGCTCCAACTTCAGCTCAGTGATACATTAGCAGAGTGGAGTGGAGGAAATAAAGGAGAAGGTGACCAGTCCCATTACATGTGCAAGAAATCAAGTACTTCAAGTACCAACCAAATGGTTTGATATCACAGTTCCTTGTTACAGCAAGGAGCCTGAAAAATAAAATCCAACAAAAAGCCTTCTCTGTGTCAGAATCCAGTCCCAGTAGGTAGACAAGAAAATTATTCCTCAAGAACAGAGTAGAAGGAGCAGAAATTGTTCCTCAAGAAAAGAGTAAAAGAGTGTCCTCTGCTCACGCTCTTTACAATTGCTTTGCCAGACAGCCTATATTGAGCCTGAGACAGAGGACCCATATGCTGATCTACGACCAGATAACTGTAACTGTGGTAATAACAGCTATAACTGTGGCGTAATGAACTCATGCCTTAACCGTGTCTGTACATCCTCCTCTGAACTTCTAGTGTATAGCTCCTGGTGCAAAAAAGTTGGTGAAAAAAACCCACCTGACTGAGGATTCTGGAGTTATGCTACAAAAATGGGCTACTTTTCTCTTCAATCACAGTGCTGGATGTCTAGGAAAAAAGACACGCTGACTCCACACCTAGAAATGATGCTTACCTCTATCTCGCTTCCATCACACTTCCACCACACTTCCACAGCACAAGACAGCCAACCAGCCTCCTGATATTATTTGCTCTTGACTGTGCACTCCTCCTTTCTCTACCTGTTGTGTATTTCTTTTGTAATTAATTCATTGTTTCCTTGAACTTCACTGAGTCTTCATATGTCTTCCTTACTAGAGATGTGTTCATCTTATCTCTTAGGAGAAAGAGGAAGTAAGAGGCATTTAATAAGAGCGATTGGCCAGAAGAAGAGGCCAGATGTTGTCTAAATAACCCAGACTAAGGCCTGGATTTAGCCTGGACTGAGACAAAAATAATACTGAGAGTCTTTTTCACATAAATCTTGAAGGATGTGAGGCTTTTTACGTATTCAACAAGGAGTGTGTTATCAAAAAGAAGTCTTAATGTTGATATATGAAGTGTAGGAAGCTGGAGTTGGTAAAAGGTCTTTGTATTTCTTCCCAGGACTAGTTAGGTGGCATATGTCACTACTATATTGGATTGCCTCAGGTGCCTATCTCTCATCTCTTACTACACTTGTGGAGAGAAATCCACAGTACTGTCATATTCCCTGTTACAGTTCTGCCTCCACTGAACTAAGAAATCCCTATTGCTTCCTTTCTAACTCCCAAAACTATCCATAGCCTTTCTCTTAGTCTCTTAATCTAGTGTCACCTAGAGCTTCTGCCAGCCATCCCTATCCTAACAGGCACTCCGTGCTAATCTTGTCTGGAAAAATCTTGTACTTGTTATGTCATGTCTCTCACTGTTTACTAATCCACCAGCCAAGACAAGCCCTTGAGGAATCAGTGCTTTCTTCTGGTGTTCAAGCCTCCTTTCTGCTTCAGGAATGTCAGATCTAATCTGGTAGGCTAGCATAATTGTAATTCAGATATGACCAAAATTAAGGACTTTAAAGACAGCAGCAGAGGAATGTAAATGTCTTGCAAGTAGGAGAAACACCACAATGGGACTTGGATGCAAATCTGAGATGTCGTCAAGATTTTTGTGTGCTAAGCATGTGTGAAGGGTCACCTGAGAGGTTTAAGAAGCTTTAGACTCCTAAGTGTAGATGTCAACATAATATAAATGCCAAATGACTGACAGGAGTATATGAGCATGTGGGGAAGGGTAAAATAAGAGGCAAACAAAGCTTAGAAGCCAGCACAACCTAAGATGCATAACAGGACTGAATCCCAGCTTGAATGACTAAGTTATTTGCCAAAGTCAATTGAAAAATCTGTAACGCAGCCAAGAACAGAATCAGAATCTATCACCTGAATTCCAATTCTTCATCTTCTACAGCTGCAGCCTAAGCCTACTTCACAGTCATTCTGTAGACTGTCAGGCCTCTTAAGCAAGCTACTATAGCTGATAACTTCTAACAAAAGCTAGTCCAAGGCTATTTATTTAAAACAGCTGCTTACATGATAGATTTTTCTAGTGTTGTCATTAAAAAAAATAAAATTACTTCAACAATAGAACATGCCTATACAGCAAGGTGAAATCTGTTCAAGTCTCTGGTGCAGATGAGAAAAAATCTCCTTGGAACCAGCATAGCCTTGTTGTCTTGGCTCTCAAGCCTGAGTCTGTGCTGCTGCGGGGAGGGAGGACAAAGCAGCTCAGGTGTGCAGCTGTGCAGCTTCTGAGCCTGAATTGGCTTGTTTGGGTGAAGTGCATGACTGGCTACACCTGAACAAATAGCCAAGTGTCACTGAAAGAAAGGCTGTAAGAGTTAAAAGGATAAACCCTGAAGGTGGGTTTGACTCGTAATTCAAATCCTAATCTAATTTCCTCAGGGAGCAAAATTTGGGTTCTTAGTCCCAAATTCTCTATCCTACTGAAGTTGATTATAGGGGCTGCAGTTCACATCCCTTGCTCTAAGAATACATTGATGTAAAATCCAACAGGAAAATCTCAGAATATTTCTAGTCTTTTCTAAACTCTGGTGTCTATTATGCCTTCCGGTTATTACAAGATAGAGGAGAAAAGGCTGAAAAATAAAAACGATGAACACTACCTTGAAAATGCCTTTTAAGTCTGCTAGAATGTAAAAAAAAAAAAAATCAATGTTTGATTATATTTCATGGGCAATACATACATAAGGCTGTTCATTACTTCGGCTACATATTGATTTTTCTAGCTTCTGGCAATCAAAGAATTTAAGAAGAAATACTCTCCTGTGGTACTTTTTCCTGTTGAGATTGCTGATAATATATAGCAACTGGGTCAACATCACTAGTTTACCAAGTTCACTAGGAACTGAATATAGATGAACTGTTAGAACAACTAATGCTGCAATCACTATAGCAGGTGAAAGAAAATGCCTGAATTGCAGAGGTGTATCTATGTGCATGTATGTGCTTACGCACCTAGACAGGGCAGGCAGTCAGAATGCGACTCACAGAAGCAGAAAAAGAGAAGAAGGGTGGTCTCAGAGAAGTGTGATTTGATGCAGGAAGAAACTGTTCTAACTATGAGGTTTGCTTTAGTTTTAGACTAAAGCTAACAGGGGATCTTGAGAGTTAAGAGTCTTTGATGTGGGTTTAGAACCTGTGTAGAGTATCAGTAAATTTATAGGAGCCACTAGAATTATATCAGTTTGGAAAGTATGTAGGAACTTATATGCTTTATTTGCAGAAATGGTATCCATCACTATGTGCTATGCTTAAACAAAGATGTGGCTTCTATGGAAAAGCTTACCCAAGCTTAGCTCTGCTGTCAATTTTGTTGAGTTGAATTATTCTTAGTGAGAAGACAGAAAGACCAGACCTGTGGCTCTGTATTAAATCTTTCCAGTGCCCAAAGCCATATGTGCTTAGTTTATTCTTTGATATAAAATGGTTAACTTCTACATAAGATGCTTAAAAATTTCCTGGTCTTGATTTCTTTTGTTAGGTAGTATACCCTAAAAGAGAGTTGAGGGAAAACGTGAATGGAGTAGGGGTCTTTCTGCTAACTCCTATCAAGGTCTGCTAAGGAAGATCCAGGCACAGGAGTATCAGGAGGAAATATGGGATGAATAGCACAGGAAAGCTTGAGGATCAGACCTTCTATGCTCATATTTAAAGGAAAAGTAGTAAGGAGCAGGAGTGTACTTCAGCTTTGTAACTGAGGATGGAGGGTCAAAGGAAGAAAATGAAATTTAAAAAATGTATAGTCATGACTATATATAGTCAAGGAAAAAAGATCCTTTTCATCTTCGTTATCATTCATCTATTACATAAAAGCACAGACTGCCATTTAAAGGAAGCATCTCTGTAAAAGCAGGGGAAGTAGAAATATGAGCATTTACTTTTCTATAGGAAAGGAGAATTGAACCCAGTCCTAATATTAAAATAGATAACCAGGAAATAAATATTTTACTTGGCTACTTGCTGTGAAAGAAAAAAAGACTCCTTTTTTGGCATTAGCACAATTAGGAGAACTTGAAAGGTTAAACAGACATAAATTCCTGTGAGGTAAGAGTGTGATATGGGACTATAGAGAGTACAGCAATATGATGCTAGAATATTCTCACTAGTGCTATTATAGAGCATTTGCTGTGTGAACACTAACTTATACCATGAATTGATGTATCTTTTGATGTATTTTACTGGGTATTTTAGTTTGTGTTGTATACTTCCACTGTATATTTCTATTGCGTATTTTAATAAGGTATATAATTCTGCCACAACAAAAGCAGATGCAATAAAGCTTGCCTGATTGATGCTGTCTGTATGTTTTAGACTGGCATTGGGCATCAGCCTGAATTTGCAATTTGGTAGTAAATGAATATTGATAGAAAAACTATTCATGTAACACAAAGCTTGTAACTCCATATTCGAGTAGTGTTTTCTTCACTTGTTTGGCTGGGTTTGAGATGTCTCTTAACCCATTGAGAGAACAGCAGTAAAAATACCTTCACCTGTAAAAGTTGCAGCATGCAGTGGTTCTGAATGATTAAAAATAGAACAAGCACATGAAAAGCTATTCTTTGGAAGTGAGATTTTTTACTGTTTCTGCTTTACGTCCTTTCAGCATGATATCCAACATTGCATGCAAATTCTACCTGACTATAGAAGGCAGAAAGTTTCTTGAAAAGAAATGCTTCATTCTCTTTTAACATCTCTGGGAGAAAGGGATGGATGCCACTTTTTGGCTCGTTTTATATAATTTTATGATATGAAAACGAAGATACCCTGTGGTGGGGAAGAGAAGGACTGCGTCTTTCCTTAAAAAGAAGTGTGGTTTTCCATTTTTAACCTCCTCCTCAAAGAAGCTAGACAATGTCAGCTTCTCTAAACCTAGGTAGGCAGCACTGTTTGTTATGAGGAGATGGTAAAATGCCCAAGGGTATTAACTCTTAAGGGCAGGAGGAAGGAATGCCCTACTGAAACACTTAAGCAATAGGAAAGGTAGTAACATCTCCTGAGGCTATTTTAGGAAAATTATGAAAAACAAAACAATAATGATAATAACATTAGTCTTAGGAGAGCCTTTGAAAAAGATGTTACAAGTTCCCCTCTTGCGTTGCAGAATGTTGTGTTGCTGGCTCTGGTCTGACATAATAAATGGCATCCTGACACCTCAACAAGGGTTTCTCTGTTCTTTCTCTTTGCTTATAACCCACACAAAACCCTTCTGTTATTTACCCATACGTTTATCTGGTGGGCAGTGATGTGGATCAAGAGTACCAGTTTTAAATTTTGTATAAATCTCTGGATCCATTGATTATTTAAAAAGGCATTTTTCCTTCCTCAAACACTGGGTTTTGAAATGTGTCTGGGTTGGGAGGGGCATTTGTCTTTCCCTGTTAATAGCAGCTGCCTCATTTGGAACTCCTTTGCTCCCCTTCCTTGTTTGACCATGTCAGAGCTTTCATTAGTTGAGTGCTGAATGAACAAAATGATTGAATTAGATAATACTGCATGATGTACCGGATTTCAAGTAATTAGGAAAAAATGGGCATGAGATTCAGATAGCACACTAATACTCTTTAAAAGCATACTGGCTCACATACTAAAAGTCATTGCTAACACTGGTGTGCCCTCAGAGTGAGCAGTAACAGGCCTATGAATTCAAAAAGGTTTATTAGCTATTCCTGAAGAGCATCTAGTTATTGGTTCAGGTGATATGGATAAGACTAATACACATTTCTAAAAATTACTGTTCAACAAAAGCACAGTAACTGTAGGAATATCAATGAATTGAATAAAATCTATTTAATTTCTCCCTCCTGAATTAGAAGTTCCTTAAGAGGTTTCAGGAGAAGTATTGTAGTATTTGGGAACAAAAAGAAAAGCTGTATAAGATGCATTGAAGAAGAGTGAGGATCCCTAGAGCACTGCATCTAAGTTTGGACATCTCTTGAGCACTTCTAAGTTATATATCTTGTCCATGTCTCAATTTCTTATCGGGGGAGAGCCCCATCTAGGTGCCAGTCTTATACCTTCTGTGTGAAAAGCCGACTTTAGTGGGACACGTGCCTTTGATGCCTTTATAGACATCATATTTTTCCATCAAGTCCTCCATCAGTATTACTGGACTAACATAACATGGCACGTTCTGCAGCTGCATATTCAAGCAGTTAAAGAGATAATTTTATCATGTTTTATCTTTCTGAATAGTAAAGAATTTTCTCAAGGATCAAGACGGGTAGCAAGAAAGGCTTGCTATTCTTTCCCAGATGTTTGCTTAAAAATAAGAGAAAGAAGAAAGACCTCATAATTTATGAAATCACAGTCCAGAGGTCTGATAATTGATGAAATCATAATCCATTTCTGGCACCTGATATGGAAGGACTGGGAGGCTGAATGCTGCTGGTGGTCCTAATATATGAGAAGGTGACAAATCTTGATTGACTTAGCCTCTGCCATGGCTGATAGCAAGATGAGACTCCTAAACGAAGTATTAAAATGAAAGCCTCATACTTTGATTCTTCTAAACTATTTGCAAGTTGCGTTAAAAGATGGAAATACTAGATAATCTGAAGTATCGTACTTGTCTGATTAAAAAACCAAAACCCTGGCTGTAAATTTCCTTAATGTATGATATGATATCAAATACATACCCAGTAGGATATTTTTTATTAGAGAAAAACAATCATTGGTAACTTCATGAATTTTAATGAGACAATTACACACTGATCAATAATGTTACATTTAATGGTTTCTCTTTCACCAGCACTTCAGTGTTGTCAGTTGACATTTCATGGAGATTCAGTGATGCAAAACAGTTCTTCTGTAGAATCCGATGTAATAAGACTAGGCCTTCTAAAAGCTCAAATGACATCCTCAAGTTCAGCTAATGAAAAGTGATCCTGAATTATCTAGCATCATGCAAATATCAGAAAAGAGAATTTTCTTTACTGGCAAAAACCCTAGCTGTTGTCTTTGATTGGCAGCTTCCAATCAGTACTGGCCTTATTAATTATCCTCAGGTTCTCTTGCTGCTAAACTGAGCCAGGAAAACATTTGAAACTTCAACAATGCCCTTGATTGTCATGGTAGGAATAATAGACCTGAAAGTTAGATGTTATCAAGAGAGAGATTTACAAACTTGATTTTTCACAATGAAGTAAAGACGCTAATGTGAACACTGATAAGTCTGGGGGTGAGGATGTGGGTTGCATTGTAATGTTTCTTATCTCATTTCTCCTGCAGGTTTAATATTACCAAGCCAAGTTCTGTGCTGAGGTATGTCACATTACAGGGAGGATTAAGCTGCAAAATTAGTATCTTCAGTATATAGTATATATACATCATGCATGGTGGGTCCTATATGCCTATACATTGGAGTGGCCTCCAGCTCACTACCCAGTTCACATTAACTGAGAGTGATACTGTATTTGCATATATTGATCCACTTCAGAGTAGAACTAGGTGAAGGCTAGGGCTGTCTTTTATCATGCTGTCTCCTTCCTCTTGACTTTTGCTTTATGATTCAAGGTAGAAAGGAGGCCAGAAATGCACAAGACTGTCTCCCATTGACAGGCAGCAAGTTCTGCTATGAAAACTTGAGATGTCTGCAGAAATTGTTAGCAGATTTGTAAAGATCTTCAGAAACCATGTCCAGAATATATGACAGATTTCCAATATTGCAACTGAGTCAGTGACAGATATGTGTTAGACTGCAGTGTTTTGAACTGCATTTGAACTTTTAGATTATTTCCTCTGTCTTCTTTGGGATGTTAACAAAGGCTTTGATACACTGGGAAAATGGCTTTCAGAAAGGAAAATGGTTATACACTTAGGTCACAGCAACATTTTTGCTGCTTAGGCTCCATTTCATTGTAAATGCCACAATAGAAAGTAGAAACAGATCTATAGAGGGAACAATTGGTGCTGGTGTCCACACAGACTGTGTTGCTCTGGTCTAGTTTTTGTCTGGACCAGTAGACTGAGCATCTTCAGTAGCAGCAGTGCTTTGGACACTTTCCTCGGGCTCATGTGCTTTATCTTCATCATGGAGAAATCCAGTTTGAGAGGATTCTGTGATGCTACAAGCTAATTCCAACTCACACATGCAGTTGTATCACTCGCAAAAGAGTAAGCAAATCCTACTATTTCCTGTTATAATTTGCTGTCTTAAAACTTTGCTACATACAAAGTTAGCTCCTGTTAGTTTCCAACTTGTGGTAAAAAAGATGTAAAACATTTGAGTGAAGCAAATTTTTAAAAGTTTATGTGTGGATTTGTCGTGTAGGTGTACTGATAGCAAACGGTAGACTTGGATTCATAAGTAAGCATTCATGAATAAGCAAAGAGCTTAATGAGGTTTGAAAGACTTCTTTGAAAGACACATGAAATGGCAAGAATTGGTTAAGGTCAACATTTTCGAGACTACTTCCTGAAAACACTTCAACAAGGTAGCTGTCAAGGTTGAAGTGCAGACATCTAAGAATCTGCTTGACTGAATGAAGTAGTCCTATGTTTTAGCATCCTTTTCTATGTGAATAATGCATCTCTCTGCATAGCTAGCTTCCTTGGACAATTGGAGAGCTAGGACATGGGTTTCTTTCATGATCCGCAACGGAAGGGAGATTACACAGGGAGTACTTTTGCTTCATTCTGTCCTGTGCTTCCATGCAAGAGACAGATGCAGTCTCTGCAGTTACTCTGTTATTAGACCATGTCTGGTCATACACGAGAAGTTACTTGAAAAGTTGTTGAGGATTAGGCCCACTATCAATACGAATGTGTATGAATACATACATGAACTGACATTACAAAAAAATCAGCAAAACAGGTGATACCCCAAAATAAACAGTAAGAAAGCAGAGTGCAGAACAGTATTTAAATGAAGCTAAAATGCCATAGTGAGTCTACAGGAAAGGTAACCCAGACACATTTGTGTTTTTCTGTAAAATGCAGAGGACACTGACAGTATTCCCAGAATGCAGCAGATCTGCAGTGTGTCTTAGTAGTAGTAATAAAAATTTAGCTCCTCCAATCAGGCTTTCGTAATGCACTGCCTACTTCAGAGCAAGATTAACATGCATCTAAGACTGTAACAAAAGTAGATATGATCCCATTCACTTATTGAATAGTTACAGAAGAGTTGAATTGAAATCTAAGCCAAAATATCTCTGGACATTAAAAGTTAGTGTTAAATATTGTTCCTTTTGACACAGTAAAAAATATGAAATACTTATTTTAGAAGATGCAAGGACTTCGAGGTTTAAACCGAGAATTTTTGCAGTTAAATGTTTACTGGCTATGGTTCTGCATGTATTTTACTTGGCAACCAAATGTGTAGGTGGTACATGGGCCGTTGAATGATTGTATACACTATATAATGAGAAAATTTTATGCAAATCAAACTTTCTCTGTTTTCTTCTTAAAAAAAGAAAATAGAAGAAAAATATTTTCTTGCCTTCAGGATAAATGATACTCCAAAACTTGGTATTGTGTTATTGTGATAGTTACTATGCATAATGTTTCATTAACATGGTGTTTGCTACAGCACACGTCTAAATAAAATGTGTGTTCTCAGTATTGTGGAGGCAGTATCAAGTCTACTCATCAGGTTTGTTCATGTATGGTGAGTAAATCATGTGCTCTTCTAACTTGGCTCAAATTGCTAATCACAACTTTGAGCTTCTTTCCACTTTAGGAGTATTTCTTTTCCTATTGAAAAGATAATTATCCTCTAATTATGCCCTGGCTGATAATAACAGATGGATGGTAATATTGGTGACTTCTCTGATATTAAAAATATCTTCACCCAAACTGCTAGGCATGTGGGAGGTTGGTGTCAAAAGAACCAGAAATAGCTCTGTGACGTCCTAAGCACTAGAGGGTGGAGCCTACATTGATACAGAAATCAGCAAGTTTCAGTGGCACTGGTCTAGTTAGGCCAACGCACATCAGCTGAGCATCCAGAATGGACAAAACACTGTGTGCTTTGTACTGTGATTATCTCATGTGCACTTTTATCTTTGTTGCACTCTGCCTCTTGTGACAATGGTAAAACATGAGCCTGTTAAAATCTTCTGCAACAGATTTTAGAAGGTTTATAGGCAAACCATACTAAACCATGAAGGCTGGTTTCCCACATAGTGAATTTGGTGAAAGGACACTGCAAGCTCAGAACATTCTGGAATCTGAGTAGAACAAACAGAAAGAATATGTCTGTTGAAATGAACTTTTCTGTAAAAGCAGCGATTATTACCCCAGCTTACAGCTATAAACAAATATTAAGCATTTTTTGCTAGAAATATTTTAGCATTCTTAGTTATGGGAACATAGTACTACATAGCATAGCACTACTGTGAATTTAAGTTGTCTTTTGCTGTATTGTATGTAAGCTGGGGCAGATAGCTAGTGAATACTGTATTTTTGTATACTTACTACACTTTTGGCTCAATGAATAGGCATTGTTATCATACATTTTTTAGTATTCCATGGACAGTTAAAGTGGTTTTGCTCAGAAATCACAGGATCTTATGATAGTAAGTCTCTTGGTTCTGAAGGAAGAACTTTTTTTTTACTGGGTCATGGTTAGTGACTCAAACCAAGTTAGAGTGGTGCTGCAAAAAGAAAGGATTGGATTGCTCAACATGATTTCTTTCAAGATCCCACTTAGTAAAGAGTCATATATCCTTACGTTCCTCTTGGCTTGGGCAAGGAACTGATACTGGGCAAACCTTTACTGGATCTGGCTCTGTGTGCGTGAATAAAATTGGCTTATTTGGACTTATTTCTTGGTGCTTCTGATGCTAGCTCTCATTCTGGCTATCATAGCTAGCTTTGACCTTTGGAGACACATTGCTCAATTATATCAGAAATTCCGCAAAACTGTGAAACTAATCCCTGCCAGAGGACAGTGGGCTATAACTGTCATTGTCCTTCAGGAAGTATTACTGCCAGTGTTTCGGTTCTCTTGTTATTGTTATAATAATACCTATCCATTTACAGACAGAGTGGCTACAAGTTCTGTGGCTTGGCTTGCCTTCCAAAGTGGGTTGTGACTTTGCCATGTCACTGAATGCTAAGGGAAGGGATTATGCCTCTAAAATCCTATCCTGTTGTATTTTGACTCTACTGAAGTAAAGGATTTGTGAACTATCTGAAAGTTGCTGATGGAAATGGCCTCTTTCTAGTTTGTTATTCATTTAAACACAGTCCAAATAATTTCATCTTGGGCCTGTAGTTATGTGTTTCCTGGGTGGTTTGGTTAATGAGGTTATACATTTTTTTTAAAGAAAATTAAACTTCTTCAGGATAAATGCTCTTTCAAGTAATTCTGCTGTTATAGAAGTCCCACTGTGGAGCATGCTATTACAGCCCTGGAACAGACATGCTAAGTAGAAGAATCAGTCCTAGTGGTTACTGGTCATTCCAACTTCTACCCCTGCTTTTCAGGGTAGAGAGACTTGTTTGATTACGACTGTAGCAAGGTTAATTAAGAGGCCAGCTGATCTCCCACACGGAAAAACCTGTCTAGGATTGGCTCAGAAAAGCTGCCATGGCCCTTATAAAGGCAATATTGGGAAGCTGTGAGTGAGAAGGTAAGTTATAGCTTGGAGGAATGGCAGGGTCTGCTGAGGTTCAGAGTTTCAAGTGCAAGTGTCATAGGGGAAAGGAAACATCTACAGCTTTTATTGTGTCTGAGTGGGTTTTTTGTTGTTTGGGATTTTGTGGTTTGATTGTTTTGGTGGTGGTGTGGGGGTTTTTTTCTGGATTTTGGTGGTTTTTCTTGTGGGGGAGGTGGGACATGAGGGTTGGTATGCTGTTTGGCATTCTCTCTGATATCCAGAAAAGAGTTCCTGAATTCACTGTAGCTAAATTTGCAGTTTAGTCAGGTCTGCAATTCTGGATTTTGAAGATTTCTGTCTATCAGATAGGCAGCCTCTGCCAGGCGCCTGTCAGCAAATTACTTCATAAAGTACGTTTGAGGCATAATTAAAATCTTGTCAAGTTATTTCCTTTTTGTGTAGTCCACAAGAGTAATTAAGCAGCTACAAATGAGGACTAGAAAGTACTGCTAGCTTGTAGGAGGCCTGTGCCAGCTTTTAGATGCTGAGTTGTTTACAGTGGGAAGAGGAACCTGACAGTTCCCTGAACACACTAGCAGTGATTTTCTTACTGTCTGACTGATTTGCTATTCAGTCTTTTTTCCAGAAGGTAGAAAAGCCTCATGAAGAACAATCATGAGGAAACCATTTGCTAGTTAGATGACACTGCAAATTGATTACTTCAAACCACCTTTTGCTTTTTTTAATGAGGCAAGTAGTTAACTCAAGGTGAAGACTCACAGCTGTATGAAGGAAAGTTTGGTTTTTTTTTTTACTTCAGCATCAAATATGCAACTAATTCTGAGGACCTACAACATCTAATTTTCTGTGGGACTCCTAGAGGGAAAACAGGTATACTTAAAACAGGTCTTGGAATCACAGAATTTCTCTGAAATAATCTTCAAAGTATATTCCTCTGAAAATGGAGTAGGAGTTAGTCCTTTTATGTAAGTGACAGCAGACTCTAACTGCAGCACTCATCTATGGCTCTGTTTGCTTCCCAAAGGAAGTCCCAATCAGCTGGCTGCTGTCAGCCCCTTAGCTTCTCTGAAGCTGTGCTAATTTGTGTTTGGATTCAATATTTACCGTGTCTGAGTGAGAAGGAGAAAACACTTGAATATATCCCAGTAAATATGTGTAGTCACATGGAATACAGAACTTTATGCTCCAATTCCTGTTCCAGAGGCTGCTTATACATTTTGTATTCTATAGTTGCTAGATAAAGATACAGCACATAATTAGTACTTGGTATAAGGCCAGAACCCAGGTCTTTGTCCAAATCTCTAAAGCATTGGGGTAAAATATTTTCTGGTCTACCTTATGAAATTTGAAGTCTCTTCTGCAAAAAAAAAAGTGCTACTCTAAAAGGAAGAGAGAAAAAATTGTTCTATGTGTCTCTCTTGGTTCACAAAAGTTTGTTTCACAGCAGCCAGATGACAGATATCCTGGGAAGGGAAAGGGGGGATTGAATCTCACTAGAGATTGAATTCAAGAAAACACTGGATCTGGAAGTTTTTACAGTTTGGATGAGTGCTGTAAACAGCCCTTTCCCTCTCTACCATTTTTGGATGTCTATTTTAGTTGTCATATACTCCTTTCCTATAGTCCTTAATTTGAGGACTGTGTTTCAGATAAATTTATTCTATGTCTCACAAATTTCAGTGTTGACTTTTTTTTAAGTTCTGACATACATAACGAAGACTTTAAGAAGGTGATGTATTACAGAAAGATTTGTTTACAAGGATGGAACATTTCGTATTTTTTTTGAGAAATAGTTTATCCGTGAGTTATTTGTATATCCTTGATTTTGATCTTGCTCAGGTATAGCATTATGCGTTTTATGACTTCGAGTGTAGGATGCTGGGAAAAGCTGTATGTATGTGTATGAATACATGTTCAAATGAAAATCATACTCTGTAGAAACTAAGGTAGTAAAAATTTATAAAACATCCTTCTTGATTCTGAGTGGATGACAACAGCTGCTTGACAGTGTGCAACAGAAGTTCACAAGCGTTCAGGGAAGGAGGTAAAAGTATAGATTGTTTAGATACACACAGAAGAGTAAAGGATACCAAGAAAGATACTTATATTTGATAGAATGCTTTTTGGTTTTGCTATATATGTAATCCGCATTGCTTCATTCATTCTTAGATCTCAAACTAAGTATTTGAGTTTTCAGTCTGTAAGTAACACAAACCATTTGTTACACTCGTCTAAATAAATGGTTTGGAAATAACTAGTAAGAAAAATAAGTTCCAAGTGTTTATTTTTGTAAAGGTAGGCTTAAAATATTATTGTTCTTTATTGTAGGGATGTTTTGCTCCCATGATAATTTCACTGGTCAGACAGTGTCTCCCACTGGTATTTGCTATTGTTACGGTAATAATACTTATCAGAGTGTTACCAAAGCTGTGGCTGTATAAGCATTTCCTAGGAAATGACATGAAGGAAGCTTTTGGTTGGGCTTTGGTTTGAAACACTCCTAAGTCTCATAAATCAGAAGCGCAATGTTCTTTTCATACTATTATTGAAGCAACAGTGACCCAGTGAAATTCAAGAACCACTCCAGGGGAAACAGTTGCCCTTTTAATCTCTTGCACATGTTAATTCATGCTTGGAAATAAGCTAAAGCTAGTATTTTCAGATTGGGAGCAAACAAGAAAATAGCTACCTAACTTATCTGTTGTCATTCAGTGACTGCACAACCCAGACACAATTCATCTCTGGCGCAAGTACCAGTTCCTCCAAAATCACAAAGGGTATGGACAGCCCTGTCTTTACGCTGCTTTCTTGGTCACATTACCAACTAAAGTGATATGTCATTCGGAAGGAGCAAGTGTTAATCACAGCTGCTGTCCAAATTTATGTCTGAAACCCACTCTTTCTGTGTGAGCTGGATAATTTTTGCATCTCTAATGCAAATAACCAGCTGTAGTGGACTATGTAATGCCTAGAGCTTGTCCTGCTGGCATACAAAGAAAGATATATATATATATAAAAGCCTTATTTTTGAAGCTTTTAAAGTGAGACTTATTCTAAGTATGATATGATCATGACTCTGTGATGATTGTCATTAAATGTCACCATAACTGGAGACATTAAGACAAATAACCTGAGCGTTCATTGGGAATATCATCATGTTTAGAAAGGCATGGAAGCTTATCCATGTTTTGTAAGTGAAACATGGTAAATATATATGGGTGATTACTTCAACTCATTGGTTTTGGATCAAAGTTAGAAAAAAAATTTGGAAGTAATATTGTTTGTTGGTAGTATTCTTAAGCAAATAACCACAGTAAGGTACCCTAAGAGGACTTTGATTCTCAGAAAGCAATGTGAATAATAAGATTTGGGGGTTTTTTTGATAGTGTAGGAGTATATGTATATGCTTGAATAAATGTATGCATAAAGTAATAAATATGCATATGAAATATTAACAAGAATATATATGTTTATAATGAATATTCCATAAATCCAGATTATGATAGGAAATAATTATATTTTAAAAGAAACCAGGATTCAATCCCTTGATACCTTCGTGATACATTTCTATTAATTTCTGATTGAAAAACATTTTGAGAAGGAGACTGTTTGTGAGAACATAGTTGAAATCTAAATACAACTTTTTCCTATAATTTATCATCAAAAAACCACATAGTATTAAATGGGCTTCTCTTTGGATCTGGAAAATACACAGAGGTGTTTCATTATATTATAATAGTTATAGTTATGTAGTTAATAGTTATTCTGTTAACTACTTCTTAGTTGTCAAAATAGGGGCATCATGCTATTTATTTCAGACCTGGTGTGGCTGTGTAATAGAAGCAGTTAACATTAGTCACTCTAGAAAAGATACAGTACCTATATAGATTTTCACTCTGAAAACTGTGGTACTATCTTGAAACTTTTATTCTACAAAGTTGTCCAAATTCTAAAAATTGGACACTGAGCCATCTGATCACTTTTTCAGAAGTTAGGAATTAATCCGTAAAAAGGATTAATGTTTTATATTTCACCTCAGATAGCTAATGTTTGTGCTAAGGGGAGCTTCAAAATACCTGTACAGTTGCTGAACATGATGTAGAGAACCACAGGCACAGTACAGCTGCCTGATTGTTACATCTGTACTACTACTGCTACACAAAATACTGTCATATACAAAGACACTGTCTCTCCATGTCTCCTGTTTTATTTTGTATTAGCATAAACTTCTCAGTGGATAGAGAGAGAAAGACAAAAGAAGGTTTGGGAAAGAGGAATACGAGGCAAAGACTATTGCTGTGGTTTAATTGTCAGAAGTTAGGGCTTAGGTCTAACTACAAATTCAGTGGAATAGGTAATAGGGCTTATTACCTAGAGGTGAGTGCTGTTGGAATTACAATCTTACTTAGATATTAGAGCTAGAAACATTTTTTTTTTCCCCCTGAAAAAAGGATTTCTGGTTTAGGAGCCTAATCCTAGGAGAGAGCTCAGGCTTGAAAATCATGAACAGATTTAATTACTTTATTACATCAGGGTGATGGAGTAATTTCTTTGGAATCTGTTTCTTAATGACGGTTTGCAACTCAGCTTGCTGAATGCTTTGTATACTGCTGCTGGGTGCCTAATTTTTAGGATATTTAAAGGTTGAACATGTCAGCACTACTGTCTCTTTATAGATTTATCCCTATGTCCTCCTAAGAAGTGGTGCCATTCCATGTTAACTAAAATGCAGTTATAAATACATTTGAAAGAAATGTCTAACTTCTGCCTGTACTTCTATTTTTTCCTTGAAAAACAGATTAGTTTTATGAATGCAGATTAGAATGTCTTTCTATGTATTTTTAATATGGATTTCAAGATTTTCACTGAAGCCACAGTTACTTCTGTGTTTTGAGATGATACATTAGGCAAGCAATCTGCATATGTTAATGACTCACTTTGCAATTTGAATGACTTCTCAGTTTCTGAACAATGCCTGCCTCTAACCCATATCTATAAATGTTTTTTAACTGATCTGTCTTAGAACTTTTCATTTATAGACATCTACTTTTTCATTGTGGGGGAGGCGGAAAAGATTACATTGGTGCTTTTTCTTGGAAATGTACTATCTCCAGAGATTAGGGAACTGTAATTTATTTGCACTTTCAGCCATTTCTTTCCTTGTCTGCTAGATACTTTCATGACTGATAAAAAGACTTGCTGTCTAATCTAGTTCAACATAAACACATGGAGAAATTCAAGGATATCAAAGATTTTCTCTACCAATTGTGAAACTTGAGAGTGGGAGGATTGACTGAAAAAAGAGAAAACACTTGATCCATAAATACAAAAACCCCACAGAGCATACTTTTGAGTTTCTTGCAATGAGAAAAGAATCTGAGCCATAGAATTATGAATGTTCAGATTTTTCTGTTTATTTGTTTATTCTCCCTTCTGAGTATTTAAGTGTTTTCTGAGTAGTATGCCCTTCCTACAGCTGAGAGACTGTCTTTCTGTGTCATCAGTCACACGCCTATGTAAGGTTTCCTTGTATAGAAATCTCTTGGTTTATTTCATTTTATTAATTTACTGCATGGACTTTGCTCATGAAGAAGGGAGTGTCTTCAAACAAAACTTTCTTCAGCTGCAGCATATTTTGTTTGGCACAACTAAAGGCAGTATTGCAGCATTATCATGGTATTTTGCCATTACTTTGTCATTTCAGTCCCAGTATGGACAAGTTACAACTGCATTTCTCTACTAATAATGCTCCTATATATTTTTGGAATTAAGAAGACCTTCAGGGCAAAGAGCAGTAGGCCATTTGTACCATAGCAAACAATTATCTGGAAATCTTAAATGTTATAGTTCATGTGGTGGTCTTATATACAGGATAAAGCACACACAGAGCAATGGTGGACAATTTCTTGATCTTGTTTTAAGTTAAATTATGTCAGATAAAAGGAACTAAGGAGAAAAGCAAAGGGCTATCTTTCTTTGGCTATTTTTTTTCTTTAATAAAGGTAAAACTGTGCAAACAATCTTCTGAGAAGATGCAAGTTAGGTATTGTCTACACTATCGTAAGTTTTAGTGAAAGAAAAGATAGCGGGAGAACTAATTTCTGCATACATCTTGTTTGATCCAGCCAAAAAAAGACGACTCTTGTTCCTTATGGGCTCCCATACAAGAATATGCAAAAAATCTTGAACTAGACTGCTTAGACTGAAATATGTACATGGCTACTCATGATATTTTTTTCTGGTTAATCAGACAGTTGGTGATTCACAGTCCTCTAAAACTAAACTTACATGGATTTTCTATGATGCCAAGGTTAAGTCTTTTCTTTCTCATTCACAGTTTAGTGCCTATTTTTTTTATTTATTGCCTCCCAATGTTTTTCTTTCTTCATCTAAGCGTATTCTAAAATCCATACCATTTCTATGACATGATAAGAAGCTGGGTTTGTTCTTGTGTTGCTATTATCCTTCACTGTAAAGATTGTAGGACAGGAGGAAAAAGATTAACAGTATAGATAGAAACCCTAAAATCTATACCGTGATCATTCATTTTCTTGGAAGGAGGCACAGAAGCTATTAGGCCATCTTGCTAAACTGTTGAGAAAACCGAAGGTTGAAGACGAAAGAAAAATTGTACAAGATATTAAAGATACAGCCTTCTGAATCAGAAAGAAGCAAGAAGTCATTGAACTAGAAAATAGAACTTCTAAATAGGAAAGGAAAAATTTATTATTACCATTGGGAGATGTAACTAAAAGTAAAATTAATTCTAGGGAAGATGGCAGTACCACACACACAACTTCATGAGAAGAATAAGTAATCCTGTAGAACATAATGATCCCCTGGAACAAGTGACCAGTAAATTAGGAAAAAGCATAAGGCTGATAAGTCTAGGAACAGATAGCCAGGAGACCTGAAGAAAACTGCATATCTATAATAATCATTCCTATTTAAAATGCACAGGTTCTTGGGGTGGTGGGAACAGACAATGGACAAACTGTCTAACGCTGATTCCATGCACTGTTCCCCAGTGTTAATGAGGTTCTCTATGCAGACTGAAATCCACCTCCCTCAAATGTTTTATCATGTAAATATTAGGGAATAATTTATTCCAGGACAGATCCTTTCAATGCATAAGGGGTCAGACTGTTCAATGTATAAATCTCTTCAACTGTAAAATAAGATGCTAATCACATTCTCTAATTAAACAGATACACAAACTCTTTAAACAGCTGTAGATCTCTAACAGTCTTCAAAGGTAATCATCTTCACAGCTGAGGAGTGAGAAAATGGAGTAGCAATTACAAGTTTTTCCCGAGCACTCAAAAGCAAATGAGTACAAGAACCGGATTTTGTGAATGTTAAGCTAAATCTTGACAAGCATTTGACAAGAATGACATAGGCACAGTAGATCTTGCCCTAGGACAATAACTTAAATAACTATTGAAGCAACTTCTAATCATTTGATGCAATGCTAGACTGCTGTGTCACTCTGCAAGTTTTTAAATCTCTTTGTAGATGAGGGCAGGTAATGGACTAATAACTTGATATTATCTGTACTTGCATGTAAATGTAGTGAGAGAAGTTTATGCAAAAAATGTTAATGTAAAAGCAGTTACTGGCATTTTGAAAATATGTCAGACTCTGACTTCTTTATGAAATAAAAAAGTCCTTTCTTTTGGTAAACAGTTTTGTGGAGATCTTATTGTGCCAAGCAAAATTTCAATAGATCATAAGACCATAACACAGTGTATATCTGTTGGGTAATATGATTGGCAGTCTTCTAGGTATGTACCATCTGTGCCTAGGGCATTGAAAAGTTATTTGAAAATTCAATTATTTGATTATGAAATATTTCTTTTTGCTGTATTCTGTAAAACTGCTTTCAGAATTGAATAGTACAAGCCTCGAAAATGGCTTGTGTCCCTGGACTGATACATAATAGATCTTGATTCCTCACAAAGCAGACAATGAGCACTCTGGAGCACAGTATTATAAATAGGAAAGAAGCCTGTCATTTTTCTTTTTTTTAATATAGCTCAGACATATCCATCTTATCTTTCAGATAGGAATCTAATGAAAAATCCTATACAGTCAGTTCAGAAAAAGAATAAGTGACCTTCGGTTTGTTTTTCTGATATAAGTATCAGACTGTTCTTAATGCCAGTATGTTATAGCTCCTTTAATGAGTCAAATATTTTGCCAGAGGGAAATAGAAATTCCTATTTTTACCTTTTGAGCAGGCATTATACAAATATAAGATGGTTGCAATTGTGAAATTGCCTCGTCTGAAATGCATGTCATATCATTTACCTTAGATACAAAGAAAAGGCACCTGTACTTGCCTTTGGGCCTCCAACTGCACTTTCTAAATGGCTCAGGACCTTTCTAAAGACCTCAGGACTCCTTTGCCTCCATCCATCATAATCACTCTGCCTCTGCCTGAGTATTTTCAAGACATTGGAAAAAAAGACATTTGTAAGCTGATGCAGTACAAAGCTATGAAAGTACTAGGGTAAGGAACAGTCAAAGAAACTCACAGTCCTTTATCTTGCAAGAGAGATTTCCACTTTCAGAGGGCAATGGCTGTCTAATCATTCCAAGACCTGTGTAGGAGAGAAGCATTTGGAAAAAATTAAGAGCTGCTGAAAAACAGTGCAAATTACAATCATCCTTCACATCCTATTCAAAAAAATTAAGATATTTGCGGAAACAAGACCATGCAACCACAGAGAAGGAAAGAGCAACTAAATGGAACTTACTTTACTTAATAACTCTCAGCAACTGCAGAGAGTATTAATAGACAGATTTATTTTATTTTTAAAGTACAGAATAAAACTGAGGAAATTTTACTTCTAGAGTCAGAGAACATTTCAGGATAGCAAATATCAACAGGATACACTTATGTGTACCTCCAGTTTTGGGTCACATAACATCTAATATAATGGCGTCTACTCTGTTGTAGATGGTCTTGTAACAGAGAGAACAGATTGCATGGATTCTAGTGAAGATCAGGCAAATAATGGGAAGCAGTAGATAAGTTTTAATGTATTCAAGAAATGCATGATGAAAACTTCTGGAGGCAGACACTATCTGGGAAGAGGAGAGAGGCAGACAGAGGAAAATACAAATGCTTTTCCTACTCTTCTTTTTACGGCCACCTCTGGATGTAGAATGCGGTGCTAGAAAAAAATCCTTCAAGTGAATAGAATTACCTTTTTATTTTTAAATACAGTGAAACGGACAGAAATCTTAGTCTAACTACTAATCAGCTAATTACAAAAACTTTAAGAGCCCTCATGTTGAGAAACGTCTGTTAAAGCTAATAGCATGGAAAGAAAAAGACATTTCAAACATTCCTCTGAAAGAGACAATTTTTTTTTAGCTTTTTTGGCAATAATGACCTAAGGAAGCTTTGTTTTATTTGGTAATTTTTTTATATCTATACCATACTGGCTTTTGGTCAGAATTTGTCTGGGTGCTTCCCTGACTTGCCCTGGTCATGTGTTCTTTATTCTTTACACGTAACTGGTCTTTAGGTTTGGGGATTTAACCATGGCCATAAATAAACACTTTTAATTTTTTTAATAATTCTTCCATAAACAGATTTTGTTCAAAATCAGGCAAATGTAGCCCAGCAAATCTGCCAGGAAGCCTAGTAACGTTTATATTTACACTCCATAAAGGTGAGTGAAAGGGCGAAGCATAGCAAAATTTTAATTAATAATTACAACATGACTGTTTTAGTCAAGATCTATTGCTCTTAACAAATGACTGCCCTATTTTCAAGGGGCTTCTTAGGAAAGCATAACAAGATTTGATATCCAAACAGATGTCCTAAAGTGTTTGTATTTCAAGATTCAGAAAGTAGATTACTTGAATTTTTAAATTCTCATTTTCTTCAAAAATATTATTAAACAAATTGTGGCATTAACTAAAACATTTCAGAATTTTTGTGAACAATTTTTAGAGTCTATGGAAAAGAGTGTTGTGGAGACATAAGTTAAACTAAGTATAAGGCGTGCAAGTGGAGAATCTATTAATCTATATGCAGAATATGTGGAAGTAATTGTGAATGATTTGCAGACAGAAAGGTCTAGTCACTTTTTTAAAAAAATGAAGATTTTGAAATGGAAATGTGAATTAGTTGTGAATAGATGTGAATCAGTTGTGACACTGTGACAATAATTTGAACACAAAGCAATACAGTTGAAGTCCACTGACTCTCTTCTAAACATCACAGATTCTCAAATGCTTTTAATACATCTAAAATATTATTTTTCTGTATGCTCTCCTTGTTATACTTCGGATGGTACCGAAGTATAGTAGAAACACTGCAGACCATGGGTTCATTGCTCGTGTGGAGTGACTTTTTATTGCCTTTAGTAGTTCTGAATTTGATTTGTAAGATTCTATTATTTTATTCTCTCTCTAAAGTTTTCCTTCTGCTACTTTGCTGCAAATTTTAGAATATATTTAATTCAAACTAATTTCAGATAATTAAAAATCTCTTAGTGACATTAATATGGATAATAATCAGCAGAAATACTATTCAGTAAGTCACATAAGATGGAGATGTGAAGATTTGTGACCTAAAAGTGCTGGCAGGTTATATCAGTACTGTAAGAGATGAGGATTTATCTTTTAAAGGCCCATATTAAGAAAAATTAAAGGCATATTATATATTTGTTTCATGGATCTATACCTGCTTAATTAAACATAAATTGCTAACTATTATAGTGGTCCAAGGAATTCCTACACCATTTATTTCAATCCACACGACCAAACATTCAGTCAACATACAAAAAGCTAAATGCGAGATCCAATCAGATTTGATATAGAAAAGCAATTAGATACTAAAAAGTTATTGGACAGAAAGACACTGTTTTGTAGAGTGCTAGAAAGTTTCTACTTCCATCCTTTGGTTGTAGTATGAGTGAGCAGACTTTTAGCAAAAAGTATTTTTGAAAATACTGTGGCTTCTCTCTCAACAGAAAACATCCTATAGTTAGTGGAATGGGGGGAACTCATGGACAAAATACCCAAGTCCCACAGTCTGCGGTTTCTGGAATCTTCCATCTATTCTTTTAGAGTAGGGTCATTTTATTGACAGTGAACTAAAGGGGAGGAGGGCAAAGTGGATGCAAAGCTGTGTATGTTGTTAAAATAATTGAGATTTACACAGAATAAGTTAGAGGGTCTGACAAAACTGGTTCAGGATTATCCAATGCATTGACAGTTTACTAGTTGAGGCTATTGATAGATTCGTAATTACTCCTAAATAGGAAGCCTTATACATCAGAAAATGCTCATGGTATTAGCCTAGCCTTTAGCAGCACCACTGGATTGAATCAAATGTTCCTTTTCCTATATTGATGCAAAATCCAGAGAACATTGTTAGAAATCCCAAAATTGGAACCCACATCCATAGAAAGAGAGATTTATAACGAAAGTAGGTTTACATTTAATTCATACTTCCCCTGACAAAACACAATCCATTCTGGACAGTTTGTCTATTAGCCAGTCTGGGCTCCCCATGTTACTTGCAGCTCCCACCACCAAGAACTCTCCCCAGTGATGCCTGGGCCAGGTACCCAGTTTGTAGGCCGGCACTTTGTTTTGGAGAGTAAGAGCATTTAGTTTTATGCCTGGGCCTGTTCCCTGCCAGTTGGTGTCAGTGCCCAGGAATGGCCTGGTGCACATCTTGCTTACAAGACTCAGTGTAGCCTGAGGCGCCTTGTCCTAGCAAGGACCTGCCCGGGTGCCACTCCAGTCCCAGCAGTGACTTCTACCAACCATGCTGCATCCAGACAACATCCCTGTAGAAACTGTTGCACTTAAGAGAGAATAAGAGGAGTTTTGTTTCAAGACTGAGTTTCTCTGTTTCTTTCTTCCTTTTTGTATAAATGGAAAACAAAGTAGGCTAACAAGTTTTTAGTTAAATTTTCATTTTAAAAATGTACCAAACTTCATGAGAGATTAAAATCTCAAAGGAATTTATTTTGCAGAATCTGGGAGGGAATGCAGGAACAGGTTCTACTGCAGCTTGAATTTCTGGCATACAGAAGCTACTGTGATGAGAGGTGTAGAAATATCTATAAATAATGAACATATTCATTAAAAAATAAAAAATCTTGACTTAAACTTCTGCTTCTAAACTTTAACATAATTCAAACTTGCATCAAAAGAGTTTCTAACTGCCCATGTTGTTCTAAATGAGGATGTTAAATTGAAAGTAAATGGGATCTAGGAGATGAAAAAAAAAAGATGTCTAGCCATTTTTTAATGGGTTAAAAAAAAAACCATGCAGTAGTCATGCTTTCCTATAACACTATCTGCTGAAAACGTTTCTGGTTTTAGCAGCATTTGTAACCTGTAACATTTAAATGAAGTTTATTATTTACCTTAGATTTAGTTCACTACCGCAGTATGCCATTTTCCCCCCACCAACAAGGTCCCGTGGCAAATTTTGTTTAAAAAATGCGAAAGTACTCAGGATGAATAAATACTATATCCACAGTTCTATAGTGATACTTGACCTAAATAATGAACCTTACACTTTCTAGTCAAACATTCTTGGTCAACATAACTAAGTCACTTCTCTTTGATTAAAATACTTCTTTTTCTACTTTACAGAGGGAATAATTGGGAAGGTGTGTAACTATTTGGCCCAAAGCTTGCAATGTGCTGGCAGGAAAAGTTAGAATATAGGATTTTCTGTTGTAGGTGTAACACATTTCTCCCTGCTGAGGAACAGTTAGTTGTTCTAATATTGCTGCTGTCTTAGTGAAATACTGTTTAAGAACCTGGGCTTTGTTTTTGACTTCTTTACTAATAGTGTATCATTCAAATGTTGAAAAATTGGAGGGCATAGTTGAAAGGCAGGCCCTGGTGGAAATAAATTAAGAACATTCTCGTACTGCAAGATAAATGAGCAGGTTGTGAGTTTCATTCATCTGGAATAATTGATCAGTTCTGCAGAGTGTTAGGAAATTGCTATTTCAAATCAATTTGATCCAGTTATAAAGTACAAGACAGTTTAGCTTATTTTAGCTGTGCTTTGTCAAATGGATACAAAGATATTTAATAATTTTTGGAATTTAAATTCACTAAATTGTGAAAGTACACAATATCTATCTTAATTATACAATGCAATCTACTCATGTGCTGATTGAGGTTTAGATAGCCAAAATATATCTTACATATTTTGCAACTGCAACTAACATGAATTAACAGAATGTGAAAGGTCACTTAAGGAATTGAAACATTTATCTAAGATTATAGGAGCTATTATGAGATGAGCATCTGTCTACAAAAGTAGAGATAAAAAATAAGCAGATCTGCAGAATCAAGTTAGTAAAAAAATTTGACTTGTTGAGAATGTATAGAATATAATCTAATTCTAATAAATTATTTTCTATCACTTTATTATTTATTTTTTCTATCTCATAAATTTTTGTTCAAACAGAAGATTCAAAATAAAGAAGAAAGGGATTAAAACATGGTTTCTACAAGAGAAGCTCGTCACTTTTTTAACAGACCGCTATGCTACACTACAGATCCTTGAGCCTGTTTTTCCTCATTCCTTTGTGCCCAGACTATTTACAGGTAGAATGAATGTTGGCAATAAATAATTTGGGAGAAATTCCTGGCAACTCATAAAACAATATTTGTCCCATAATGTGAAACAGAAGGTCAAAGTTTGAAGTAAGATTTTAAAAGAGAGGTCAACACTGACTTCCTACTCTCCTCTTTTAAAATCCCCAAAGCTGCTTTGTTTGCCTGCAATGTGCCAGTACAGCACTAATAGTTAATAACTACTTCTCCAAATGACTCTCCCTATGAGAGTCTCAGGGCATTAGCTAGTTTGACCTAATCTCATACCTGTCAGGTAAGTAAGCACTACTAACCCTCTTTAACATATAGCAAAACTTAGTCTCTGGGAGACTAGTAACAAGGTTATGTAGGAGGTGTATGGCAGAAGTTGAAATAAAAGGCTTATTTTTTTTTTATTCTCATGAGCCTTAGTTACTGTATATTTCTTCTGTCCAACACCTAGTCATGTGCCTAGTCATGTGCTGTCTTTCAAAGGCTGCGGTCATCTAAAGCGTTTGTGGTACAGTGACCACAGGTCTCCATGTGAGGCAGATGAATTCTGTGCTGTTACATTAGTGCTAGACTAGCCTTTATGACAAAAAAAAAAAAAAAAAAAAATTAGATGTAACTATTTAATGCCTTTCCATCACAGTTACTCATATTTGCATGTCTACGTGTACATGTGTTTATACATGTATGGAGGCAGGAAGGGCATGCAAAGTGGTTGGAGTTTAATGAGATTAAACTAGAAGACAACTCAGTCTCCTCTGCTCCCTTCCTTTCTCCAGAGGGTAGAGGAACCAAGCCACTGCCAATGCTTAAACTAACTTGATTAATGAGCTCCATTTTGCTAGCCTTCCTGTAATCTCTTCTGAAGTTTTAGGTTTGGTTTAACGTAGTTTAGTTTGGGGTGAGAAGTTGGTCTGTCTTTAATTTTATCCAGATTATTAAACCAGAATCTAATTGGCAGTCATAATTGAGGGGAAAGACTTTTTCCCAGTTGAACTGACTCAGATAACAACCCACCAAAATTAACTAGATGCACAGAAAGGAGCTGACAGCAGTGTATTCTGCTTTATTCAGCTGTGTATGAGATTTGCATTTGGAAACCTGATACAGCCAAATGCAGCATCCAGAATTCATCTTTTGTAGTGACTGGTTGAGGAAATGCTTGTGATCAGTAAGTATAAGCAGATAAAGAGATCCAAATATTTCTGTGAATCTGGATGTCAGCTCTTTCTCTTTACTGAGGGATGGTTTTAACTAGAAGATCTGGGGCTTCAAATTTGATATGCTTCCTTACTTTCCTTCACACTGAGTTGTGCTCCACTCTAATCCCTGCCTGTAGGTGGCACTGATCCTTCACTGTAACGGTGGCAGGGAAATTATGAATGCAGTGAATTACAAAAAGAAAAAAACAACCCTGATTATTTTTTGAAACAAAAATAAAATATGTATGTGCAGTTGTGAAGCTGGTAGTTACATGAAGCATATATGAGCCTACAGAGCTCACAACATTGTAAGAGTGAAGGAGGCTTCTTCCTGTCATTAATTTAATCTATAGAGTGTATCATTATGTACTGTTATTGTGTATGTTTTGGCATGTCTTTCTTGCAGTTTTCTTTTCTCAAGAGCATTAGAAAATGAAGCAAACAATAACTGAAAATCCTGACCAGCACCTCCTGCATGCTTGATTTACTTGGCGTCAAAAAATGATTTTGCTTGCTTTTGAGTGATGTAATTCTTCTCAGAATGGTGCAGAATTTCAGGTAGCATACAATAAGCTGTCTGAATATCTGGTCTAATCGTACTTTTGTGTTCTTATATTTTTGGATTAAAGAGCCAAATCTCTGATTAGTAATATCCATTTTAACCAAAACAGCAGTAGAATCAGAAGATAATTTAGGCACTCTAACATTGGAAATGTTACAGTCTTGGGTTGGACACCCTCATTTGCATAAGATATTCTCATCACCTTGTCTGGAGCCAATTAGTTGCTTAAAAAAAAACCAACAGGGAAATTTAAAAGCTGAATAACGTAAGCTAGACAGGAAGAAACACTGAAGAGAGTAGCAGTGCCTATGGCTGTTTATTCTAAAGATAGTTAGGAACTTAGTTCCAGTAGAGAAACTGAGCTGTGAAGTCTGCCTTCATGTATTTTACAATCTTACAGTATTGTCTGTAGGTCACATCTTTATGCTGTCCCACCCTAAGGCAGCAAGAATTAAGAATTTACTCTGGTTCCTTGTTACAAATAAGCCTAGTGGAGTGGCCTAACTAGTAGGCAGGGTATTCTAGAGCCAAATAGCTTACACATTGTCCCAAGTGTGTTAATAAATAAGTTAATAAATATTTATTGGAGCAGGGATTTGAACTGAACTTTCCCACAAGAGTATCCTAACCACTTCCATAAGCCATCTTTCCCTTCTCCCTCTGGATCATAAATATTTATTTATTTGTACATTGCAGGACGTCTTTAAATGTTTCACCTAAAAGACTGATCAATGCCCTGGTTCTTAGGTCCTTCCACTTCAGTGGCGGTGTGCTGGTTTGAAGTTCAACATGCAGAATTTGTCAGGGGAGCAATTCAAAACTACCTTCATCACTGGACCACTGAATGCCTCATCAACATTCTATCAGAAGGGGATGCATATATATAATATCTAGGAGAGTGAATCTGGCAAATGAGATGTAAAGGGGAACACCTAACCTGAGTATAAGAAGCTTTTCGTGAAACACCTTGGTAAGGTTAGCTCTTGGGTGACAATGTTAAATATTCTCAGCTGGAAAATCAGAGCCTTATGGATTTTGCCATTAGGAACCTAAGGATTTTATATGTGCATTGCTTAGATCTAGAAAGCTGCTCTGAACAGTTCCTGAAGATTTTGGGTGCCTCATTTCTAGTTCTGGGTGCTTGCATGATGAAGTGTGTTGGTCTGAAATCACTTCCAGGCTATCTGTTTCCAATCAAGAGGCAAACTTTGCCTCCAAGGCAGGGCAGCAGGGTTCATCACAGTGAATACAAAAAGGTGCCTCAAGCCTGCCTGGTGTGCCTAAAGAAGACGATTTGCCTCCATTTAACTGTAGTAAAATTTATTCCAGCATGCACACATTTCCTTAAATGAGTATTTGGCACTGACGAAACGAACATATGTGTTGAATACATTTTTATAGGCTGTTTCTTATGCCAAGACTATTACCTTTGTTTTGCAGAGGGAAGCAACTGCAAACTTTAACAAAGTGGGAGGGGAACACTGGGACTTGGATTGGGTTATTTCTTTACCCAGTTTCAGGGAGATTTTCATCTCCAGGACCTTTTTGTTGCTTTCAGATCAACTTTACAGAAGCAGAAATCTAGTTCTGCTCAGGTGAAAGGGAATTAGTAGGTGCTGTGCCCAGAAAAGTTGCCTTTGGGAGCAGAGACAAAGGATTCCCACAATTAGAAAGGGGGAATCTGGTACAAACCCACAGGCAGGTTCTTAGTTAATGGAGTAGATTGTTTCCCCATGTTTCCAGATACTTGATTAAATTCCTTAGTTTTTTCTTTTCTTTTCTTTCATTTTTTTCCCCCGTCCTTTCCCAACACAAACTCCTCTCATTACCTTGTTTAGCTTTTTGGCAGAATCTGTCAATAAAGTTTCACATCTTGTGCCCGGGGTGCTCTTCATGTATGGATGAAAGGACAATTGCTGTGTAAGATTCTCTAGGGAGGAGAAATAGGTAGATACAATGAGATGAACACCAAGGTGCCAATACTGGTTAGCATGATGATGGTGATCTTGTTGTCAGAGATGTGTAGGTTCGATAGACAAAACAGAATTCAAAACTAGTATTTGAAGGACAGTGAGAAAGGTTTTCTTCTATCTTGCTTAGAAAGTTTTCTGAGTGGAAAAGGCTCCAAGAAGTGTTTGAGACCCCCCCCAAACAGGTAATGGGAAGCTGGCAGAGAGGAGACAGGAACTGAGTTTGATAAGACGTAAGAGATGTAGCAGCATACTATGCATTGGCAAATGTAGAAGTGAGAAATAATTTAATGATATCCATATTCCAAATATATAATTGCAGGGCAATGTGAATTTTAATGGAATACTGTGCTACATAGCTGAGATTTTCAGCTGAGGCCAGGCAGTAATTAGATCACGTCTGGATTTTTCCTCAAGGCAGTGGTGAAGACTTTTATTTATTTATTTTCAATTCGCACAGTTTGCATCGCAGCATGCCTCACCTTGTGTGACTGCCAGTGGGGTTAAGGGACAGAATCAATGGAAGAGATGGACTAGCCCGTATCTAAAAAGCATGGTCTCAGTTCACGTTTGAATATAAATACATGTGCAGAAAGAACATGGCTGGATTAATGAAGGAGGCTTTTAAAAAATCATTTTGGTGAAAGAATCTATCCTGCTGTCTTGGAACGGCAAATGCAGGGTCTGACAGAAGAGAAGATATTCTGTCTGCAAAAGCCAGATGTGGAGAACTCTTAAAGATCAGATCAAGAGTAATAAACTTTTCATCAGCCTAAGCATCCTCTCATTGCCTTGGTTCTCTGCCTCCAGGAGCTGCTAAAACCATAGAGGTCATTCTCACATCTTCTACTTCAGTCTCTTGCTGAAAGTTTCTTTGCAGCCCTTTACAGTTTGCATCTGATATGAAAAACACTCTCAAAGGATTTTTTTTTTCCCCAGAGGATTGCCTTTTACCAGTTTGTTATGGCTGTTTATTAACAGCCGTGTAATTTGCGACTTAGTTATTTTTCCCTGCAGCAAAGTCCTTTCACAGTGGAGAACCGAGCAGCTGAATTGTGCCTTATGTTTGCACATCAGGCAAAGTCGTATGGAAAACACTGAAGCGTATTTTTAATCACAGTCAAGAATGACTGGGGAAGCATAACCTTTCAAAGAGAGCCCTTTTAGAAATGACACTAATGTATAATAAATGAAGACTGCTTATCTACATAAACCGCATATTTGTGTGGATAAATGCTGAATGCAAATAGCTTTGTCTTATTCCTGCCTTCATTTTTTTTTTGTCCTGAAAGCATTATTTGTTAATATCACTATTAGTTTTAGTTAGTGTTTAAAATATTAAATTTAAAAGGTATAGTATAAACTTGCTGTCAATTTTCAATTTAGCATGAGTTTCTTCTGTAATTTTTTCTGCAGTTTGTGTTACTACTCTACCAAGCTGGACATCAAATTAAGTATCTGAAAGTTTCATTAATTTCAACAGAGAGCTATGTGCATTATGTATTTGTTGAATTAGATGGCTGCAAATACTGCCACAATGCACTGGCTTGCTGAACAAAGTATTAGCAAAGCATATCTATAACCTTGGCCTTCATTTTTAGGTATGCCTCAAGTCTAGATAGCAGCATGGCACCTAACTGCTATTTAGCTACCTAACTGCTCTTGATTTTACCATACCGTTCCTCTTCAACAGATTTTGATGTCAGTGATTTAAAGTTAGTCATTTATTTGTCTGCATGCTTCTTAGCCAGGGATTTTACTGAAAAGAGGTGGTCTACTTTTCTGGCGACACAATCTACAGTTTTGCAGCTTACACACCAACAAAGCTGAAGGTCCCTTTACTTGTAGGTTGCAGGAGACTAGTAGTGAACTGTATGCATTTCTAAACTATTAATATTCTATTGAACATAACATATAGATTCACCTTATTATGACCTTGGTAGTAAATGTCCAGGTAGGTTTAGTTGCGTACAGTGGTACGCATGATACTAGGATTGGCTATAGCAGGGGTCCTCAAACTACGGCCCGCGGGCCGGATACAGCCTCCCAGGGTCCTCAATCTGGCCCGCCGGTATTTACAGAACTCCCCGACACCCCCCACAGCCCCCACACACCCCCCCCCGCCACCGGGGGTTGCGGCGGGAAACCAAGCAGCCGCAGATGACTTCCTGCCACTTAATCCATGTGCCGGCCTCCGCAGCCCCCAAGCGAATCGCCAGAGCCCCGGCACGGCAAAGTTCCTTCATCCCCTTCTGGCCACCCTTTCTGGACTGTGCGGCCAGGCTCAGGAGGGGGGCGGTGGCATCAGCGAGGTGGGCGACTCCCCCGTCATTTTTTCCAAACTATAGTCCGGCCCCCGAGAGTGTCTGAGGGACAGTGAAATGGCCCCCTGTTTAAAAAGTTTGAGGACCCCTGGGCTATAGGAAAGAGAAACACCAAACACTCTGCCTGTTAAACCCTTGTTCTCCTACCCAGTTTGAAGTATTCTGTGAGGAGAACAGTCAGCAAATTCAGCAGAACTAGTTAGCACCCATCTGGAACTATTTTGAGTAAATTGATTGAATAATTATCCTCAAGTAGATCTATTCTCTGGCACTTTTCTTGCTTGTTTAGGATTTTTAAAGTCAGACAATGGAAGGAAAGAACAACTTGGTGAGATGATATGTGATTTCCCATTCTAGGTGCACAGAAAATGAAGATTTGTACTTGGTTTTATCTCTGTGAATCACTGGATTCTGGTGTGAGCAATATGATGAGATAAAGTTTTGTCTTCAGAACTGCTGAGGTTTGAAGACATATCAAGAAGGTGGTGGTGGTACCAACTGCCACATTAGCTACTGCCAGAACCTTTAGTTGGAAATGTAGATACGGTCCTAGCAAAAGTAAAATGATAGTCCACAGTGTCATGTTTGATTTTCTTACTTTTAAGGCTAGTAGTGATATTAATTAGTGCTATGTTTGAATGCTTTATCCACAGAAAAAGTAGTTACATCCTTCATTGCTTAAATAGGACTTGGAGAAGAAGAGAAGCAGAAGGAACTCATGCTGTAAGGTAAGGAAGATATAAATTATACTTTTGTTTATGTTAAACCTATTAATGGTGCAAAACCAGCAGGTGTCTAACATTAGGGAATTCTGTGACCAGTATGTGACACAGCACCATGTGAAGAACAGGTACCACATTATGTAGAAAGAATGCTGATATATGTGTTAGAAATGTGTGTATACGGATCTGTGTTTTCCCTCTAGACTCCCTCCCAGGGAGGAAGGTGAGTCTATGAATGCACAACTCTAGAAAACTTGCTGGAGTGCCAACCAAAGTAAAGAGATCTCATAGCAATAGTTTTAGGGTTCTCCCTAAAAGAATGATGTTTATCTCTATGCAACAGTCTGGTGTAAGATTTAAGCAAGACTTGAATGATACGTGTTAGGCAGTGATTGAATACATAAAGCTTTGTTGAGAAAGCTACATTGATTTTAGCATAGTATACTTTTGAAGGATAAGTGAATCCTTGTTTAGCATGTGTTATAAATCTTCTTTTAAAAAAATTTATGTTGCTATCATTATTACTGGTTGCAAGTCTTTGCCTGGAAGTTGCTAGTTTTGGACTTTCTGAGTTTATTCTGGAACAAACTATTTAAAAGTTCTGACTTGATTAGTAAGTGGCCGGGCTGCGTCACATGAGCACATATGTGCATGTGTGCCTTTCTGGTGGTTTTTTGCTTCTCTGTAAATCCAGGTGCCTGTACAGTCACAGCTATAAGTATGTTTGCAAAGACTGAACTGAAGGGGTGAATGGATTTTGGAATATATTTGTAATACTTTGGAGCCATATTATTCTCCTTGAAAGTGTTGGTTCCTCCTCAGAGCACACTGTGAGATAAAACCATGTTGTGGCTTCAGTACCTCCACAGGTGTCTTCTTTGCTCATCAGTGATCCTTAGAATTTGGCTTTTCTGTTTGCTTTTGCCCTTTGATTTCTCTATGGTAACAGACTGAAGTTTGCCTCTTACAGGATAATGCAAACCATTTCTAGAAAATTCTGTACTTCTGCCTGAATGTTTTTCTTCATTTTCTTCTTTCTGAAAAAGAAAGAGAAATCATGGTTCTGGTATCATCTATAGTATGTACATTTACCAGTTGAATGAGTGGTGTTATTTTAGTGCAGTAAAAATAATGAATCCTTAATTTTAATGTAAAAAAAATTGGAATACCTATGAACAAATAGATACTGGTCTGTTCAAAATAGGAACACCTATGTAGCAGTCTCTTATATTAAAATTAAGAAATATGTAATTATGTTTTCAGTATCTTCTAGCTGCTTATATTGTGAACTCCTATTTTAAAAAATTTTGATTACCAAGTGTTTTTTCTCTGATTATGTTGAATTTTAATGCTTAATTAGAAGAATTTCCTGTGAGAACAATGCAAATGTGTCATTAGCTGTTTATTCTAATGGTGGGCTCTCTCATCTGGAACACAAAACTTGAAATTCATTAATAATTTGATATTTAATTGCATATCGGCTAGTCGATTTCTTTCAGCCTTTACTATGGTCATTAGAACTGTTTGACTTATTCCTGGCATTCTTCACTTAATAATAATTCCTGATATAATCCTTATTTTTGTATTTGAGGTAACTGTCTGGATCCTGGTTTCAGGGACGTGGCATATAATGGCTAGTTCGAGCAGGACGTCTTTTGAAAGATTAGCTCTTGAAACCTAGAGCCCTAGCACAAATGACTTGACTCACTTTTGTGGAAGTTAGGTACTGAAAAGAGATAAACATAAATCTTGCAACTCCAAATCCATACTCATTGAATTTTAGAAGCTTAAATGAGGCATATGAAATAGGAATCTCTTAGCTGGTAGGCTCCCTCTGTAGATAGTGAAGAAATATATGTTCTGTGGGGAGTAAATCACTCAGAAATTAATCTACCCATACAGTGGAGCCTGTCTCTCTGCACTTATATAACAGGAATACTGAGTGACTTAGTTCCTGACTTGGACACTTGTACATACCATAAAATTGTGAAGCTGAATATGAATCTAAGTATAAAATAGTGTAAGAGGTCAGTATGAAATTCCAAAGGATGTGTTTAAGTCTTGCCTTCTCTGCTGCACAGTTTATAATTCACAGAAGTACCCCTGCCTGCTTCAGGCTCACAGCCATAAAATTATCTCAGAGTTAGTTATCAGACTCAGCCCTTTCTCACAAAATGCTACTGAACCTGGAAGGTTGCCTTTTGTCTGGCAGATTACTGCTAAAGATATTTTCTGAGGTGAAAGAGAGATTGTTCTCTGCATGAGGAGATCTGAACTCATTCTTAATACCAAGACAGTGCGGGCAGAAGTGGATGATTTGTTAAGGAATTAGTTGGAGCCCAGTTCTTCAGCACTGGGGAAAATTCCTGTCTACCAGCTGATTCAAACTGGCAACAACCACATTTTTATCTTGCCATTTTCATTCTCTGTTTGGATGAGTTTTCCAAGATACCTGATTTGGTAGGTATGGTTTTAGAAAATATGCAAAACAGATTTCAACAGCTAATTAGTTAGGTAAGGAGAAGCCTTGTGCTCAAAATGAGACATTTAGACAGTAATGACATTCAGGCCTCCTGGAAATGCGTCTGTGGGCTTAGAGAGCAGGTAATCTGTATTTTGGGCAACTAAATGATGTTCAGTCTCCATTATGTACTTGGATCTCAACGAGCTATGTTTTTCATTCCTTGTCTATAGTGTGAAGAACCACTGTCATGTGACTCTGGGGTTTACTAAACTATACATTTTCTACTCATATAATGGAACAGGTAATTTTGTAAATAACACATAGAAATGCTAATTTACAAGATAAAAGATAAAGTATGAGAAGAGGTTAAATATTATTTTATATATTATTATTTTCTCATTTTCTAGTAAGAAATGGTAAATAAGAAATACTGCAGTAGCACGTAATGCACTTATATCACATGAAAATTTGGATTTCTGTAAAAATTGCCCCCTCCAAGAAAAATTAAAAACGTGTGGTTTTTTGGTGCCTAAGAATCATCTATGTGAGTTTTGGTTGGCAAGAAAATGGCCAGTGAATAAGATCAAGCTATTTTTTCAAGAATGTATGTTAATTATTTGTTATACCTATTGTATTTTTTATTATTTAATATTAATTGGACACTGCAATGACTTAAAGCTTTTTGAGTAGGTATGTGTTGTAATGTTTTGAATTGGTTCAGTAAGCTTTTGTTATGGTTATGAAGTGCTTGTTTGGAAGGATATGAGTTTAGTAAAAGGCACTCAGCAAATGCAAATGGTCACATATAATGCAAAGTACGTTTATTTTACAAAGGAAATGGATCAGTCTCACTATAGGTCCATTGACTTGAAGTCTAGTTTACTTAAGGTCATTCACTGAAAGTTTAGGAAATGGATCCTTTAGTATATACAATACAATGTGAAAAGAAGTCAGTGCTCTAAAAGTAGGTATGGAGAAGGGTCTGTTGTTGGAGAGCAACATACTGATTGGACTAATTCCTCTTCCCTAGATTCATCCTTAGTCTTCAAGAGAATAAAGGTTATTGTTCATCAAAAAAGAAAAGATGCTCTGAGAAAGTGTGATCTTCTCCTACATATGCCTTATAGAACAACACTTTTTAACTTCCTCACTTTTTATGTGAACATTCACAAACACATATGTGTATATACACACACTTGTGTTTATAGATATGTATATAAAATGTATGTGTATAAATGTGTATATATTTACATACACATATATGTTTTATATACATCTGTTTGTGTATATATGTATATAAAAACAGTGAAGTGTAACCTTTTCAGTCTTGTGACCACGTAGTTGACTCTTGCATTTCTCCCAGGTAATGTATGCTTGTGTGTCAGCTTTAAGTTTAGATTCAACAAATTGAATTTGTAGAATTATAGAAGTGGTAGTTGGAAGGGATCTCTGAACATTGTCCGGTCCAACTGCCTGCTTGAGGCAGGAATGATACCACCACTAGGCCAGGTCAGCTGTGTCTTTGTCTATCCAGTTTTGGAATTTTGCAACCTTCCTGGGCAGTCTTCTTCAACGCTTTGCTACTGTCCTAGTGATAGATTTTTGCTAATGTCAATTCTCCCTTATTAAGGAATAGATTTATACAGCAAATCTAATAATTGTAAAGAAAACCCCAATTATTGTAGATAAGAAGTTCATCCTGTTTAAGAGGATATTAATACACTTGATTGTAAACATGTTTCCAGCTACACATCTTGATAATACTTTTACACAAGAGTCTAGGGTATTTACAGCTAGAAAGACAAAAGAGAGTGTGCACTTTTAAAATTAAGTATCTTTCTGTAGCGGGAGAAACAGCAGATCCTAGATTTTTTGATTGTTTTAAACAAATGAGTTGTATGTTTTACTGTGACTTAAATATATTTAAAATAATTTGCTTACTTGAGGGTATCTTGCAGCTCTTCTGTGTTTAGAAGAGGCTAGATTTTGAGACTGAAGGCTCTTCTGATAATTTTAGGAAGTGGGAAGGAGGCCTGAGCATTAATTTATCTTCTTTTCTAACAAAATATACACAAAATATCTATAAGCTAACATGAAAAGGCCTGACTAGTTAGGAAGAGGCTCTGTAGAAAAGCAACAAACATGAGAAAGGAAGAGCTTTTGTTATATTCCCTCCCTTAATATTGTAGGCATGGGATTTTGCTTTGGAAATTACACTCCTTGATTGAAGAAGTGATGGGCTTTCTTTGCAAAAGTTTTGAGTAGAAGGCAGACTTGAATGACAGGTGTGCACCTGTGCATGTCACTGCCCTGCTACCTGTGAGACGTAAGGAACACTAAGTGGAATCTGAAATATTACAAAGACTACTGAATCCCTGAATTCCTTGTAGCCTGGACTCTGGTGTGCGTAGGGAAGTCTGTATGGTTGGCCTCCCTTGGTCTCTGTTAAGTTCTGGTGCGGAGGACTTTTGTGAGCTTTGATGGCTCTCGAAGAGTTAGATGGGACAGGCAGTGAGATATTGGATCTGATTTTTTTCAAGTTAGTTGCAACTCAGAATGACAATAGGTATCCCTGCTTTCAAGCTTCATTTATTTCCATGGAATCCTGAGTATTTGACGCTTACAAATAATATAATGCTCACAAAATCAAAAGCAGTCTTAGATAGGTATAGAAACCGAGAAAAGGCACATCAAAATGTGAAGGTTTAGAGAAGTGTTCCTGAGCAGATTACGAATTCACTTGTTGGCTACTTGTTTCTAACTAATCAATGCTGTGAGGTTCCCCTCTCCCAGTGTTTTAGCCTTCTAAAAAAAAGATATCTATTGTAGACAAGAAATCCAAGATCCCCCTTTAACTGCAAGGGAAAGTTAAACACCTTCTGTATGTATTCAATCCTGTGCTAAATTAGAATGGCAAGTTATGTGGTATGTCTTTTTCATGTGTCAGTTTCTGTCAGTGTACCAGGAGGGAGGTTGGATGACAATCTTAATTTAGATGCATACCTTTTATATGATGATGTATAGCTGAAAAGGAAGCTGAACATAAAATACTTGGTCAAACATTGCACTACAGAATATACTTCTGTGCGTGTGTGTGTGTGTATATATATATATATACAGACCTACATGCACACACATGTGTATTTATGTGGCATTTTCACCATTTAGGAACATTCAGATTCCACTCAAAATTGGCAGGATATCAAAAATTGGAAGGTTCAGTCATTTACCTTTTTAATTCAGCTTGCGTGTATGAAACTATTATCTCAGCGAGCCCTGCTTGTCAGTAGTGTAAGTAATTAAAGGGTTCAGTGGTTAAATATTGCTACAAGTAGTTCAAAAATAAATTATTTTTACAGACAGAATGGGAGACAAACACAGATGAATAATAAATATGTGGATGCATGCATAGATCCGTAGCTAGAAAAATAGCTGCTGACAGTTCACTATTTTCCAGCACTTTTCTTCATTTACAAAAGGCAGTCGGTGAAATTTTGGTTGAGGGTGGGCAATATGAAGGAATTAAGCATTAATAGTAGTTTCCATTTTGAAATGCTGCAATGGTCCTTAAGGCAAAGGAAAATAAATGCAAACTTCATACTTGCAGACCAAAACTAGTGGTGACTGTTTCATTTGTCAAGCCTTAAATCACAGAACTGAATATTTCAATGAGCTATTTTAGTCAAGTTAATCTTTCTGAGATTGTCCACTTAAGCAAAATATTAAAACTAAAGTCATCTGTCTTGAGATAGCAGTTGATTTTGTTCACTACTATCCTAACCTTGCCTGTCTACCTACCCCACTTATTACTTTTTTTATAATTATACTTGTTAGTGAATTATAATTTAAATTAATGGACACCTGCCAGCTGAGGGATTAGTCACAGCCACAGTCTCTAGCTGATGTGCTAATACAATGAACAATAATACACATCACAGGATTAAAATATTCCTCTATCTACATGTTTACCTTATCAAATGTCAGCAGCTGTCCTTGCTGTGGATGATTCTAAAGTCTTTCAGGGGAATGACTATCACACATTGCTGTAGACAGTGATATACATGGAAAATGGCAATTTAATGACCAAAGCATTTGTTCTGCATCTTGTTTTTCCTGTCCTCTCTTCTGGTGAATTCCCAACCTGAAACACAAAGATGTATGGAGACTGAGAGCCCTTTAAAGAGTTGTTATATCAGTAACCGATTCTAATCATGCTTAAAGGCCTTTAAAATGATCTGCAAAGTAGTTTTAAAAAAATACATGTGTATCTGTAGTGACCTGGTCTTCCAGTGTCATTTGAAAAAGTATCCAAAGCGTGTTAAAATTTGCCATACTATAGTGAAGTGGTTCCCATCACCAGTATTCAGCATGGTTATGTAAAACACATAATAAACAATTTCTGTGGTGGTTGTATGTAACCCAACATTTTTTTGATAATAATAATTAAATAATGTGGCTGGTTTTAGATCCAGAAATACAAACCAGACTCAGCTCAGTTCATATGAAGCCTACTATTTTAGTAATTCTAAAATATACAGGTATTTTCAATTACTTTTTTTTGGCTGAAACAAAAATCGCAATTTCTTGCTATCACAATCTTCCCAGTTTTTTTGAACAGATTAATAAGGCTTAGAAGAATTTACAAAACAAACTGGATAGTAATTGAAACCCAGTTTTACTGCTCTTACTGCATTAGACTTGCACCTGCATCTGTGTAAAGTTAGTGGATTTGAAAATCTTAATTGGTTTCTATGTAAATATTCAAAGTCAGAACAAATATGGAATGTATGTATGCTTTTTAAAAAACACCTAACAACTTTTTTGTAGCATTATGTTTTTCATTTATCTATTTCATAAATACTAAGACTCAATAACTATACTTTAAAATATTTTACATATGACTGTATTATAATACAGTTATTTATCTTTGAAACATACTTTACTGTCCCACTGGTTCCTATAATGGCTAAATGTAACATTTAGTAAAGAGTGCACAGATATTATTTTAAGTGTTTCTAAAATGTGATTCTTTTCTACTGCTTTTGAGCTTGGAATGCATTTGTAATTCCTTAACCATTGCTAGATCTCAAGGCTTCAAACAAATGTTGTCCAAGGGAGGCTAACAAGTTTAAATGCAGATTTTTCTGATACAAAATATAGAGCCTGTGATAATTTCTTAATTATACTGTGATTCATAATTATAGTGTGATTACGTAATTACACTGTGATAATTTCAAATGTTACATACCACAGCTTTCAATACTTGCTTGTCACGCCCACAAGCATAAGTAATTTAAGTAAGAGGTTAAAAAACAAATGAAATATTGGATGTTACATTTCTTTATTATTTGTGGATTAAAGTTTTTTTTTTTCTTTTTCTTTTATTATTATAACACAGCTACCTGTGTCAGTCCTAATGTTTCCTTTAATTTGGTGGGTGGATCATCTGGCTCATAGTTCGCAAACAAGTTTTGGTGATGTCTAGTGCACGCAGGCAACTTGGGGGAGGTTGTAAAAGCAACCCAGCCTTGGATCGCCTTGAGGCCCTATCTGTGCAGGGATATCCCATGGGGGAGCTGTGTAGATAGCTCAGCCCTGAGTTGTCCATAAACTCTAGACCAAACAGGGCAGTGCTACATCATTCAAGGAACTGAAACCTGAGCTAAGCCTTAAAATCTCTCAACAAATATGCCCTGAGTGTCAATCCAAACCACTATTCAGTTGCCTGAGGAAGTAAGATAATGAGAATCTGGAGGGTTTCAGTGTCACTTTCAGCCAGCAACCTCACGTATCCAGACAATATAATCCAATCAGGCAGTCTTGTCCACAGTCACGTGAAGATAAAACCCCTAAGGTTTGGGTTAGGAATTGGGAGTTGCCTCTGCAACGCTACATCATGCCTTTGTGGAGACTCTTCCACCTTGACTGTGAAATTGGCCAAGGTCACTTTTCTGGGATTGCAAGCCCTTACCTGGAGGGGTAAGTGAATATTTAGCATGCCATCAGTTTGTAACTACAGGAACTTAACTAACACACGCATTATATTTTGCATGTTTTTTAGGTTGTTATAGTGAATTCTTGTTTTTACATTGTAATAGTGCACTATTCCATTGTATCTGTGAAAACCTGCAACAGTGGCATATTAAACCTTTAAGTGAAGCTCAAATAAAGTGTTTGCTTGAGCGTTGCAGTCTAGTCTTTCCACCATATTTTATTTTCAATGGGGAGTCAGTTCTGGTAATCTTTTGTAGGCAGAAGTAAGTTCCATTGCCATGTGGAGGGAAAAAAAGTGGCAGCACAGGAAAAATGCAAATTCTGGAAATCTGATTTCTGACATGGGCAACTGTATGTAAAGAAATCAGAACATGCACTTAAACAGAAAACCACTTTGCTTGCTAAATATTCATACCCCTCACTTCACTTCTTAAAACATTTAACACTTAAAACTGATGATGTTCCAAGAAGTATAAAACCTGCACATCACTGATGTGCACATGTGTAGAAGGTCACACTTAACTTTGCACTATCTATATCTGGTAATTACCAATGTAGTATGGCTCTCTGTATATTATTCTGTGTGTGGTGACTTGATTTCTCATGTATCCTATTAGGCAGGATAAAGAGAGATGATAGATGGTAACTAATGGGTACTGAATATATTCAGCACCTCTCTAAGGAACTAGAAAAGACTAGCCTGCAAAAGTAAAAGAGACTAGCCTGTGACAGAGCTATTTCAGGAGAAAGAAAATAGTTCAAGGTGTGGGTTGCTACTGTACTTGAGGAAGATCAGGCAATATTTATACATCCATTCAACCTACCCAAAACAATTGAGTAACTACAAAAACTGTAGCAGAAAATAATTTCACTTTGAAGTAGTGAATTCAGATAAAATTTTCTGTATGCAGTTTATGGTTCTTCAGCCATCTTCTCACTGGCCACCAACCTCAGATAATGCAAAGCCTAGATAAGCATCATTTCGTTTGGAGCAATTGCATGACTATTCTGGTTTCTGTAGGCTTGCTATTTGAGTCATGGTAGTTGCCAGTTTAAATTTGTAGGGCTATAAAGCAAATTTCCCTAGAGAAGTAACAATATCCCATTAGTCATCTTTACTGGTTCTGTTTGCTTCCAAATCAAATTCAAAACCCCCCAAGTAGCTTAAAAATCTTTCAAAGTTAACTGTGTAATGGCTCACTTGCTCCCATATTGGTGTAAGCATGTATTCTGTGAATTTTCTACAATTATAAATCTTGCTCTTTGTTTTGTAGCATCTCTCAGAAAGACCCCTGAGCCAAAAATCTCAATTTATATTTCCAGACTGTCAGATTCTCTCTTCTGTTTTCAAGTATAAGCATTTTGCTTTTAGCTTGTAGTATTTCCACTGGTCCCTTTCAGTGTCATCCTTTCTTTTTCTTTCCTTGTCTTCCCTTGACTTAATTCTGTCTGCTGTCATCAACATCTTAGTAATGGGGCAGGTAAAAATATCTTCCCTACTTTTTTTTCTTCTCCTAATTGTGAAGAACCACAAGCACTTTTCCTGCACACACACCACCCCCCACAACC